>JAUBNQ010000002.1:11321771-11339234 GCA_032353495.1 Ctenopoma kingsleyae | reverse complement strand
GCAGAGTAGGGGATGCTCTCACTGTTAACGGAGCCGTGCTCAGAATAGGGAGCGAGAATCGCGGGACTGTTGTCGTTCTCATCCAGGATAAAAACGTTGACAGTCACGTTGCTGCTGAGCGGAGGAACACCAGAGTCTGTGGCCTGAACTTTAAACTGAAACGTTTTCAACTCCTCGAAGTTAAAAGACTGTAAACTGATTATATCTCCTGTCTCTGAGTTGATGTTGATCATTGTGGATAATGGCAGAGTTTCACTGTTACCTTGTAAGAATGAATAGCTCACCTGGCTGTTTTTGTCAATATCAGCATCAGTTGCAGTAACTGTTTTTATAACTGCGCCCACTGGACTATTTTCGTTCACATATGTATTTATTATTGGCTCTGGGAACAGAGGCGGGTTATCATTGACATCAGACACGAGTATAGAAAGGACACTTGTACTGGAAAGTGGCGGAGCTCCTTTATCAGTGGCGACTATAGTGACATTGTATCTAGAAACTCTCTCTCTGTCCAGGGGCCCGTCAACCAACAACGAATAATAATTTTTATAATTTGTTTCTAGTTTGAGTGGCACCTCATTTCTAATCTGGATTTTCACATCACCATTCTTTCCACCGTCTCTATCGAGAACTGACACAAGTGCAACTGCGGTGCCTACAATGGCGTTCTCTTTCACCGTGTCATGCAGTGAAGTCACAGTGATCTCAGGAGCGTTATCATTTACATCCACCACCTCTACCAGCACTTTACAATGAGCAGACATAGGAGGCTGACCTTTGTCACTGGCCTCTACACGTATCTCAAAAGCTTTTCTTTCTTCGAAGTCTATGTTTCCTTTTATCTTAATGACACCTGTTTGACTTTCTATTTCAAACATATCCAGTACACGATCTTGATCTTTGCTTCTCAGTGAATACACAATCTCGCTGTTCAGGCCCTCGTCTGCATCGGTAGCGTTCACAGTAATTACTGTTGTGCCCAGTGGCGTGTTTTCGGGAATTTTTGTCTTATACAAGGTTTCGCTGAATATAGGGATGTTATCATTAATATCTAAAACATTAACAGTAAGCTGTGAGGTGCCTGATTTCGGAGGAGTCCCTCCATCTACAGCGGTCAGTGTCATTGTGATAACAGGCTGCTTCTCTCGGTCTAAAGCTTTCTGCAGCACTAACTCAGCAGACATACTGTCACCTGCTTTGTGCACTGCTAAAGTGAAATGTTCATTTTGGCTCAATTTGTAAGTACTGAGTCCGTTTTTCCCCACATCTGAATCGGCTGCTTCAGATAATGCGAATTTCACTCCCGGCAAAGTACTTTCTGCAATGTATAGATTTTGCAGTTTACTCGTGAACAAAGGGGCATTGTCATTTACATCTATAATGCCGACATCAATACGATAAAGCTTCAAAGGGTTATTTATTACCGCTTCGACACTTACTGAGCATTTAAGTTCCTCTGCGCAAAGCTCCTCTCTGTCTATTCTCTCACTGACATACAGAAAACCAGTATTTAGGTTTACCTCGAAGAATTTTCTCTTTGATCCACTAACAATATGAAACATACGAGTTTCCAGTTCCTGTGAATTGAGGTTTAGATCCTTAGCGATATTTCCTATAGGAGTCCCTGGGGTTACCTCCTCTGAGATGGAATAGGAGAGCTGCCCAGATACAGTTTTCCAGGAACAATACAGTAGAAAAAGCCCGAGATGCATCCCGAAACAGCTCCATCCATAAGGCGAATACATAATTAATTCAGTCTTAACAAAGAACTTCCAATCACGGTCAGATATTTTTGCAGTATGGAAGAAAGCAGCAGAGGTAATATCGGATAATTCTGTATGTTCCACCGTCCTCTGTCTCTACATAACAAAGACTGAGGAAACGTCTCTCTAGCCTGAAAACGGGAGGGGCCTAGTGGTATCAAACAGCAGCTTGTCTCCGATGGATCAACAGCGGCGCCACGTGGTAAAACGGCGAATATGCAGAGAGTAGTGAACATGTAGTGTTGCCCTTTAGTTACACACGCAGACACATGCGCAAAAAAGCATGGTTACTGTTTGCTGCTAAATAGTGTAACAAATATATAAGACAAAGAAATGACATTTCAGCACCATGGACAGCACACAGAGGGCCGCCCAACTCAAAGCCTGGTCTGTCTGTTCTAATGTGTGGTGACTGTGTCTGAACTGTTTATTTATTAAAACATTGTGCAATCACACACACACACACACACACACACACACACACACACACACACACACACACACACACACACGTTGCTCTACTTCCTTCCACTTTCCTTCCCCACTCATTTCCCATGGAATTAATTCTGACTCTAATTTGCCTAATTGTATAAAATTAATTTACTTTTTTAAAATGATGAAACCAGACTAACATTGCTACTAAATTACAACATCCAACCATTTACTGGGATACTCTGGTCTGGAGCTAATTTCTTAATGATCACCATGTTTCACCCGTTTTTTTGCCCGTTATTTAAGACTTTCACATTAATTCATGTTTTACATATTTTTCATAAATAATGATTTCAGTCATAACAATTTGTATTTGCATAAATTTAGAAATAAGTAATTTTCTTCCTACTGCTTCCAGATCACTCCTTTCTCCTTTTTCTTAGTTTTATCGTGTCAGTCTTGAGGCCAATAAGTATATTAAATTGGGCTCTATTGTCATGCTGCATGCATAAATACATGAAACACATCCGGGTGCTGTAGTGTTTTTTTGGTTTATTTTAGCATTTCTCAACATTTCCACAGAGACAGTCATAAGCTTATGAACATTCCCTCATTTGTAATCCCAGGATTAAGCGCTGGATTCAGAAACTCCTGTCCTATTTCCATTCTGTAGGAAACATGATTTGAAAATTATTAATCACAATCACTCACTGAGCTGCAGTCATCCGATAACCCCACAATAATAATAATGACTCACAAAGGATGAGCTGTGTGTTCAGTTTTGGTGAGGACAATGGGTAGAATGCACATGTAGGTTATTTACAGGATCACCTGGCCCATCAGGCCCAGACAGCCTGTGATGAAATTCAGTGATTCATGGTTTATTTGTAGGTCATTGTCTTTACTGCACTGACCTTACAGGACTTCAGCCTGGATTATTTTTTTCATAAAATGAATATGACGCATATGGCGCACTGATGCTACAATTAAAATACACCTTCATGATCTGCTGACACTGTAGCCTTTTATTTATTTAATGCACAAGGGAATTAAATGTGTGCTATTACAACTCACACATTTCCAATAATTAATAAACAAAGCTACAATGATGTAGTACTGGGTTTAGTTATGGAAAAACCAAGTACTGCATAGTTTACAAACTATATGAGTAATATCAGGGGCTGTACTCAATACAACAGGAGAGCAAAGTCAGGGCCTCTTTCTGAGCTTGCTCACTTGGTCATGAAAGATGCTGAACACACAGCCTCCTCTTACAATGCCACACACAGCTTCTCTGGGAAACATCCGCAAAGGGGTCAATTAATCAATTAACATGTCTATATGTATTAGTGTAGGAACAGTAAATGATAATTTACATACACGAACGCACATAGATATATGTGAGTTGTTTAACTGATGAACTGCTAGTTCATTACCGAATTCTTCAAGAAAGTAATGCAGTTTTACTTATAAACTCTGTAGGCATTGATGAAAGTCACATTTCCCGAGGATATGATAATTGAATTTGCTGAATAATTAATACTTGTTTAATAGTAGTTAAGGAAAATACACAACATTTACTCCCTGAACACATGGAGCAGTGCATATTAAATTCAGTGGTTGTGTGTCTGTTAACCTGCTCCTCTGAGTGGGTTTACCTGTCACATGCTAAAGTTAAGGCAGAAATGGTACAGAGCACAGAGAGCAGTGTGATCAAAGGGGGGCAGGAAGCAGTGAGCAGGAAGTGAGGGGAGGGGCAGTTGGCAGCAGTGTTTTAGGCGTGTTCACTGCATTATTGAAGTGCTACCACTACATATAGTCACCAAATTAGCGTCTGTATCTCCTCACATAATGACGGCATTGTAGTCCTTGGCTTAGCTATCAGTTGTGTATGTGCTTGTGAGCAAGTGTGTGTTGTAAGGGTGTGTCTGCACTGTTCATTTGTGTGTGAGTAGATGGGGGAAGGGTGCTATCTGAACATGCTCCAAGGCCAGTCCCCCCCCACACACACTCCTTCTGCACAGCTCTCTCGTTTCCATAGCAACCCCATCTCAGGCGCAGACATGATGCGTGTGTACACACACACATATACACACACATACACACACACACACACACTTACTAATGCAGGAGCCTGTGGGTTTATTTTTAAAAAGCACGGGAGAGTATTTAAAATAACACATTTCCTCACTTTCCTACTACATTTTTATCTGCCACTGTTCAGTTTCACATCATGAACAAATCAGATCATGTCTTTGTGATAGCCGCAAAACACATATACACCCAAACTTATCCAAGTAAACACAAACCATCCTCTAATGCATATCAGACGAGGCTGTCGAGGTTTGCAGTTGGGCCGCTCATGCATTCGTAATGCAGCACTGCAGCAGCATATTCACAATGACAGATCCACTTCAGCAGATGTGCCTGCTTCTCTTTCCACCCCTACAGCCCCACAGAGACCGTGACCTTTGCGTCAGCCATGCCCAACCCACTGTACCCTCTTTTGGCCAGGGCTCTGAAGACCACCCCCACCCCTGCAGTCCATACACTATATTCTGCTGAGGACAATGCTGATGTCATTGTGCTATTGCTGTGTGGATTAGAGCTCATTTCAGCACAAGGGGGCAATCTACTCCTTGTGCATGCTTCCTTTTTGACTCATTATCTATCTTCTAGTACTCTTTCAAACTGATTGTGCAGATCTATGTCTTCTTACTTTTTCTTTGTGAGATTAAGTCCTGAACCTAATTAATCATATGCTCTGCTGATTCTTTGATTAACAGCTGTGAAATGGCTCATACAGCACTTCACAGTATGACTAGAACCACACCCAAATGCAGCAGTACACTAATGATTTAGATTCTTTGATAAAGGAAAGACAGGCAGTAAGAAGGCATAATGTAATAGAAGAGACCATAGGAAAGTGAAATTGCAGAACTGGTACCCAAATAAACTAAGTGAGGGAGGAAGGGAAAGAACACTTTGCAGATAGAGAAGTCTAAAAATAGAGAGGACTGTACTTCCTTTTGCACATGGGGATACTTTGTGTTACAGTGGGAGATATACATACGCTGACATTTTTACTCACAGAGAAAACTATAGAAAACTATCCTTTTAACAGACAATTAGACACACAGTCATCTCTACAATAAGAGGAACACATGAATGGCTACACAAATATATTATCCATAAGACCATCTATAGATTAACAGAAAAAGCTAGAACTTGGGGGAAATGAATCACTCCTAGTATTTAATCCAACTTCCACTTAATCATTTATTTTCAAATCTGCACTCGCCTCCATTGGTTTTCAGAGTAAGTAGGACAGGGGCGGATCCAGGGAAACATGAGCCGGAACAACATGAAAACCAGGACACAGCAATATGGAGCATGCCCAAACACACACATGCACTTACCCTTGAGATAAAACTAGAGGCACACTAACATAGTGTTCACTCATTTGGAAAGTGATGGCTCAATGCCCGAAAATCACATAATTAGTTACTCCACTGTGAAACAACGAGCAGGAGAAACAGCATGCTGTTGTTGCTGAAGTGTCTGCTCAATTATATGGTGTCATGAGCTGTCATGGTCCAACTGGGGAGACAGGATAGTATACTTAAGATTTTAATATATGTAGATACTGAATTTTCAGTTTTGGTCTCTCTATAGATCTATCAGTACACTAATTCAAGCATTTGTTACCATTAAGTATAAGGACATTCACAAAGTTGTCAGTTTCTAGGTGATCAGTATTGTAAATGGTCATCAGTTTTAGATTTCTAGAAGACTGGACTTTAACTTCACACGTTATTACTAAATATAAAAGAGTACAAAGAGATGCAGTGTGGATTGTGTCCTTCTCTGCTTGGCCCTTAACACAAAAGTGAAGCATTTTTAGATCCTCTCCTTCAGCATAACACATTCTTTTATCCACATACGCACATGATGATTGCACAACTGGAGGAAAACAACCTCTCATGAGTGATGCCAATCACAGGTCTAAAAATGCTTCACTTTTGCGTTAAGGGTTTTATATTTAGCCTTCTAGTGGTCTTTGAAAAGTATAGATTCTGCCACAACATGCGAAGATTACCCAGAGGTAGGAATGACTAGGGTTTGTGTGATTTGCATGTTTGTGTAAATGTGTAAGAAAGGTGTGAGAGTGAGAAAAGAGGCAGAGATAAACAGAATGGGAGGAAGGGAGAAAATAACGACTTCTAACTGTTCAGTTTAATTCACATGTAGTTCATCACATTTCAGTGACAACATCGTGTGTGTCTCAATTTAAAATCAGCCAGTGAACAGATTGTTACAACAGAGACACAACAACAAGAGACCATTAGTTGAAGCTGTCAATAAAATGAGATATACAATAAAGAAAAGGCAGAATACAAATCTGATTGGTCAGCTGGAATCAATGTGACTCTAATAGACACTCTGATTGGCTCAACATTGCGCCTAGCGACAAAGGCAGTATCTGACAGATCTGCTTTTACAGGGAGGACCTGTAATTGATTCAGTATCTCCATGGTGACACAGATGCAGCAGTGCCCCTCCCTGCAGCTCCTTCTTCCACACCCCTCTTTTTGAGTCCCCAGTACACACTGTATGCCAAGGGCATGTAATATATATTTACCTAATCACAGCCAGACACCTACAACTCAAAACAAAGGTTACAGTCAAGAAAAATGCACACATTGTCCATATTGTTCACATCCACTCATTTAATACAAACATATAATAAAACAGTACAGAGGACATTCTCCTTTTACACACACACTGCGTCTTTTCTGTCTTTCACTCACACACAGAAACATTCTGGACCAAACAATTTTTCTGGGATTAACACTAAATCTAGCTTTATAGTCAGGCATGGATAACCTAGATTTGTCAATCAAACTGTTCAGTGGGGAAGAGGGCATGGTCTGTGTTTGGCTTAAATCAGACAGAGTGGAAAATGGGACAGAACCCGCTATCTGTGGATCAATACTGATGCAAAAACTCTATAACAATACCAGTCAACACACTACCACATACAGAGTGGCAACATGCTAAATAATTGAATGTATTGACACACAGACACACATACAGCACAGAAATGGCAAGTCACTTCTACTTTCTACCACAAGAGGGAGCCTTTTTTACTTTTCTCTTTGTTCTCTACAGCACCTCTCCACATGCAGACAGACACACTGATGTAAGAGCCATGCCAAGCTATAAAGCCTTATATTAGATTAACACACTCACACACTTCAGAAATTGTATCAGTGGTTCAGATACACTAGCAGCCTTAGTGTGTGCCACACATTTTCTCTGCCTGCGGAAATTAAAATGTCAGCTCTCTCACATGGGAAAGGAGGTGTGGATGTACAACAAAACCCACACATTTTCCTACAGCCTGATACATATCAAAACAAAGACAGGAAGACAGAGAGGTAATTCCATCAGCCACAACTGAAGATTAAGCAGACTATATGGTTATGCAGCGCTGTATTTTACATCATTTACACCCTAAGGACAAATATGTAATAGCAATTCTCCACACGTCTCATTTATATTTTCCTTGAATCAGCAGATATCAAATCATTGAGACATTGTGTGATATTTTTTTTTATTAGTTAGGCAGTAGTGCGTAGGCAGTGCTGTATGTGAAGAGCATTGCAGGTGCAGGCCTGCTGTGCTAAGGCCTGGCCCATTTCTTAAAAAAAAAGTCTGAATAATAGAGTAGTGCTGGCCTGCAGAGAATCCGATGTTAGGAACGCTGAAATGGTTTTGTGAGGTTGCTCCACTTTCCACAGAAAGTGCAGATAACTATTTATAAAATGATGACTTGCCTACCAATCATTTAAGCTTGGGCTCTGTCATTGCTGCTGCCTGAGAACAGCAGACACAGTCTTCCACTCTTGTCAGCATTAAAACTTAAACAGCCATGTGGATGTCACCTCAGAATGTGCGTCTTATACAGGGATGATTACATTGAGAATAACTTGAATATGTGTAGTATGCTGGTTGAGGTCAGTGTGTGTGTGTGTGTGTGTTTAAACTAGAGACAATGTTACAGTAAATACTGTTGCCAGTTGAACACCTGACTAAAATGAATGCAAATTGATGCAACAGCCCTGAAATAAATGATGCAGTCTGATGTTCAGTTTCTGTAGGTGTTTCATCTTAATGATCCTTTTTCAGGCTGTAGTTCGTAGTGCTGTGGAACTATAATGAATTGATTTCTACTATTGTTCAACACCTATCTCACTCAGGCTTATGATAACTTAAATATATGATCAATAAATAATAAATCATATGGTAAAAGCATCACAATGAAGATCATAAATTAATTTAAAGTGCAACATAATCAGAAAAATCACAGATGCTTTGCAAATGTGAATTCTTGTAGAGAAATTGTGGGCTTTTAAAGTATGTGATTTCTACCAATGAAACAGTGAATACACACAGATAGGGGCATGCAACAGTAGATTCATAATAATGAAACATAAAGTAAAAAATAAAAAAGAAACTGTCTGGACATTAGCCTGAAATTAAGTTTGAGTGGCATCCTCACTCTGTGCTGCTGCCTTTCAGAGCTACACTTCATGGCATCATTAAGATGATTCCACCTAATCGCATTAGAGGAGCAACATAGAAGAATTATCACTTTACACACTTTACAGAAGCTTTAATCCAGGACAGCTGGGAATGCTGACACCAGGGGCAGAATAAAAAAAATGCTCTGACATGAATTTCCTATTTAAAACACCTGAGGAACAGGGATAATGCTGTGTGACTTTTAGTCATGTGGGCCAACTAATAATAACTTTACATGCAGTACATCAACAACTAGTATATTTGTTTAAGAATGTAATATTTACTGCACTGTTTCATACTGGTCACAGAGAGATTCTTTACTAAGATAAGAAGATAAGAAAAAAAAAAAAAAAGATATATAATTTATCATTGTACCATAAGAAGCATCGTCCATACAACATGCAGTTTTCAGTTAGAGGGCAAAGCAAGGTGAGTCAGGATTAAGACTTAACATTAGGGAGGAAACGAGGGCTTTGGGAACAATTATACTTCAGTCTTATCACAAAGACCTCATTTACAGTAGTGGGTAATCAAGTATACCAAACTTATTTAGATGTTTTTTTTTTTAAACGCCTTTGTTGTCTGTGCTCCACTTTCCCCCTCTTACTCACACTAAGCAGATTCTCACTTAATTTTCTGTAATGTGATGCATAAATTATCTAGCCATGTATCTACTGTGGACAACTTAAATAGTAGATGGTGTAAATACAAAAATGTTTTTAAATTAAATACATACATAACATTATGATCATGTTATCTGCTACTTAACCGTACTGACAAATAAATCGCCAAATGCAGCAAAACAGCACGTAACACACTAATAGTAATGCACTGAGACCTGGACTGTAGGTCATATCATATAACAGACACACACACAGAACATCTGCCCAACACTGTTTTAGTGATATGCATCAGGACCTTAAATTATGGGTTACTAATCACAGCCCTTGAATACACAATTATGTACAACCTAAAAAAGCCTCTTAACACACATCATCTTTAGAAAATGCAAGAGCAGGTCAAGAATGAATAAAAACTATGATTATTATTAAAATTATGTGTGTGAGGTTTGAGCGCCAACATAAAACTGAAACTATTTATCAGTAAAACTTTGTTGGCAGTGAATATAATTAATCAGAATCATTGTATGTGTGGACACACACTCACAACAAACAGAATTACAATAACAAGCCCAAGGCCATACTACAGACACCACATAGCTCTCTCTTTAAATCAGACAAGATAAAATTAGCACTGCCATTAAACAAACTGCATATAAAAAAGTCATTTGTAACCTATACAGACAAGTCAGTTCAATAACAAGCAAACAAAACTGTAACTCTGGTTTCCTACATTTATATACACAGTAACAAATAAAAGGTTCAAACTCTTTCTTTTTGGCAGTGAAGGACCAGACTAAGGTCTGATAGAGCTTCCCATCTGGACAAGGAAAGGAGAAAGGTGCTCTGCGATATTTAGCTCCAGTCACATCTTTGTGGAGAAATAAGATGTATTGTTGACATGAGAGGCTGTCTATGTAGTCAGGAGGAAGAAAGCACATGATGAAATAGTCTAACAGACAAAGCAATGTACCCCTATAAGATTTAGCAGCCAAACTATAATAGAAATATTGAAATGAAAAAGAGAGGTGAGAGAGAAAGAGCTAGAGAATAACACAAGTTCTAAAAGTTGTCAGCCATTTTCTGTCAGCTTGCAGTTACCAAAACAGACAGGAGGGGGCATAAGATAGAGTACCATCCAGAAGAAAGCAGGATGCGTAGGAGGAGGAGAGGGATGAAGAAAATCAGTGAAAGAGACTCTTTGTGTATGGATGGGAATGCATAGACGTCACATCAAAGACATGGACTGAATACACAAGGTAGTAAAGGAAAGAAAATCAGTAAAAGATGAAGATGAGAGAGAAAGGACATGAAGCTCGAAAATGTGGGGTGGTGATCACGAGAACAAAGGCAGAGAAGGGGGGAGAGAGAGAGTCAGTCGGTGGGAGGAGAGAGTGGGATATGAGTCAGGCTTACAGCATTACCACTCATCTTCCACACCCATGTCTCATTGTTGTATTCATATTCTGCACCCACTAGATAAGATGGCGGGAAACATGGAGAAACATTTAGCAACTGACATATGTAAACACACGTATACACAACTCAAGTGTGTGTGATTACAGGGCACCCCAGGCTCTGTAATACCATAATAAAATAATACTAGCATTAACCCTAATGCCCAAGGTTCTGATTTAAATTTTTCTGACAGATGGTTCACCTAAAAATAAACACAGCAGAGCAACTTCACAAAATGAAAAGCTACATGTGGGATGAGATGACTCACCCACTGTACAGAACAGCTCCTTGGTTCACACTCGGAAAAATGACCAGAAGGAGCCAAATGTCGTTCATATCATTTTAAAAATATGAAGCAAACAGCCGAGACATTTCAGGCTTAAGACTTGATGTGTATTAAAAACAAACTTTCAGTGTGTATCTTCATAAACTTAGCATTTTTGTGCTGACACACCCTTGTCAGTACAGTGACTCCATGTGCAGCCCTAAGACACAGATAAGTTCCATGGTTAATATCGGCACCTTTAATTTTTTATTTTATTTTTAAGGATAAAAACAACTTGTTTACAGCATTAAGTATTGCATACACTAAGTTTGGCTATATAGCTTTCTTGTACAGTTAAATAAGATAAAACTTAGTATAAACAAGGCTAAGCAATTACCCGAAATGCTCAGTGGGGCACTAGGCAGGGCAAATAGCCACAGGGGGAAGAGGAACCTTGCAGCTAGAGACGGGATCCCTCTAACAGCCAACATCTGATCTCATCTGTGCATGGCCAGAAATAAATACAGCATATGGTATTAATCAGACAAGTGTAAGGCAGCTGCAGCTGTATACCCCATCTACCCCACAGTGTTCAGTGCAAGGATACTTCTCTAAGAAGGCAATCCTCTTACCAAGGCTGCATCCAACTCTGGATTTCCTCTCATACATTCATTCAAACTGAGAACACAGTCCTGTCCTCATCCCCGATCTAGATCTCAGGCCACTTTCATAGACACTTATAGGTTTTCAACAGGGTGAAACTAAAGTGGATTTTCAGCCAACTGTGTCTTCACTAGTTTCCCACTTAATGACTGTCTGTCTTGCATGCAGCCTTACGTTGACCCCTCAGTCAGTACAATCCTCCGGGCACGCTGTGATGACCTATAAGCACAGCAGCAGATGTTGTGGCTGTGTGAGCACTTATGCCAAACAAGAGCAGTGCAAACCTACATCTGTTCTTATCTCTGTTGATTCAGAAAAAAAAAATTTAAATATAGCACAGGGGTAACTGCACTGGACAAGGTAGGTAGATATAAATGTTGCTCGGTGCTGTGTATACTATTATTATACTGTATTTGTTTTTAAATCATTACATTGTTGATACATTTCATTCAAACATAAAATACAACTGGCATAATACAGCATTTAGAACTAAGCTAACATCACGCAGTAAGGATTTTAAATTGCACATGAAGACAGTGTTCAGATAGCTTCATTAGGTTACTGATGTAAATGCTCATAGAAGTTGGCCTGGCAAACACCCTGGAGAAAGACCTCAGTGCCTTGATTCAGCTGCAGTGGACTGATTCTAAAACGAGAGTGTCAAGGTCCAACCTATAGGAATCATCCACACAGCTATGAGTCAATGGACTGAGACGTAATGAAACTGAGGGCTTATATAACCATGTGGTGGAGAGGAGAAAGAGTCTGACCTACTCACACAGTACCAGGCATGAGAGAGACGAAAGTGAGACAGAAAAAATGTTACAGATTTAAAAAAATATATTCCTATGTATCTACAATTTTTCTGTCTCTTTCTCAACATGAAAAATAGGTTTGACCCATATACTAAAGAGTAGTGATGAGCCTGGGCCAGTTCCCATCAAAGCCACACGTGGCTCTGAACCGCTCTCGTCATGTTCTAGGACAAATGATAGGAGTGAAAGGAGCTGTGCCAGGGAGCCTTGGCCCACAGTTGTGAATGTATCTTGCAATGAAATTTTTGTCCCACTGACTCTGATTTCAGCCTGTCGGTCCAGTGGCAACAGCAAGAAAATGTATTACATCTTATGTTGTTACTTCTACATCTTATGATGTTAATGTCGTTAAGTAGCTGTATGACTGTATGAAGTCACTACACAAGAATGGGACTTTTGATTGAATGTTGTGTCACAAATTATAAACAAAAGGGCAGGATTTATAAACAAGACTCAAAGTCACAAAAAGCACAAAATCTACTGCAAACAAGTAATTTATATGTAAGTTAACAGAGAGAAGCAATGTTTTGCTTGTTTGTCCATCCCTTCTCTGCCATTCCATGTTTAAGGGACAGCACTTTCCAGAGATGCATAGTTTATTGACCTACCCCCTCTACAAGCTGCACTGCAGCAATGCCTGTACTTGCTGACATTCACAGTAACAACCTCCTGATTACCTTAACAGTCTGCAAAGTGGAAGCGCTGATACAAACCCACACTTACTAGTACACAAACGCACAGGGAGAGGCGCCGTGTTTGTGTGGCTCAATACAGTACAACTTAGCAAGCAAGTATTTATTTAGGTATGTAACAGTGACTTAATTGGTGGAAAACAACTCTACGGTCAACTGTTAGTAACTAGTGATAGAGGACACAGGGGAAATATCTCCCTGCAGAAAAATATTTAGATTTTTTTCTTAAACCAGTCAGTATAGTCAGTAGCAGCCTACTGAACATTATGTAGACCTGCATGCCTCATCGATGTTTGAAGTCATGCAAGGTGCCTGATTACCAGACTGAACACTTTTAATACTTGGAATCTGCAGCAAACATGCAGAAACTCACTGGAAATATAACATTTAATATTCAAGTGATGAGAGGCCTTACTGTATCTCTGCGATTATTGAGTCTGACTGTGGCAGTAGATGACTTTAGATTACTGATGCATTAGATCAAACGTAGGCTTACAGGAGATTTGAATTAACTGAAAGGTGTTTCATTTAAAGAGAATACATGGGGGACAAAGCAGGGGATAAAAGTGTACAGAAGTTTGTGAAGTGCCACAGCAGAGAGAGAGACACACAGGCTGAAATAGATTGTTGTATCTGCTATATAATATATTGAGCAGGACAGAATAAGATAGAGTAGCTATAATTTTTCATTTCATAAGTGAACAGCTATATTACTGTGTAATTAAATACACAGTAAATGCCTCTTCCCCTATCATCCAGCTTCCATTCTTCTGTGAAAGTGACTTTCAATAAGGTGGATTAGTTGTGTTCTTGAGTGTGTGTCTGTGTGTGTGTGAACATAAAGATGTTGTTTTCGTTGTACCCTACTGTGTGTGTAAATTAGATTAACATCACTGCTGCTGACCTCAATGCGAGTGGTGTCATCCTCAAACAAAGATGGTAGCAAAAGGAGAGACTGTGCCCTACTGACACACAACAGCACTTGCAGCATCCACAGCCACAACCCTACAGGCATGAGACACACCAACACTTAGCTAAAGAGCATGTGGCAGAATGAGAGATCAGAGGAAGACAGAAAATGATAGGCAGAGAGTAGTAAAAGTATGGCATACGAAAGAAGAAATGAGGGACTTAAAAGCGGGAAAAGGAGGCCAAGAGTGGAAGGGGGAGGGGAAGAACTGAGAGTGATATCTGTATGGAGTGTAAGGGAGGAGGAGAAGACTAGTGAGAAGACAGAGAGGCAAGCTGCAAAACAGAGGAAGAAAAAAGCAAGCCACTGTGTGGAACAGAACCAAAGATGGGGTATACAGTTTGTTATGGGAGATGAAAATGGACAGAGAAATTAAAGGGACTTAAAAGAGAGAACACATTTTTAAAGGTTCTGTAAAATGTATGAGTAAATGGGCAAGGAAGATTCATGCAGCAGATGTTAAAAAACAAAGGCAAGAATGAAGTACAGGGAAACAAATTTGTTTGGGAGAAAGTTGCCAGCATTATATTTAAACAGTCACAAAGAAGAAGAACAATTCTCTGCTGAAATTACAGTTCACACAGTTCATACACCTCTGCTGTAACAGCTGTCTCCTCTTTTTCCCAGACATTTTGCTTGTCCTCCTATCCTCTGTTCCTTCACTAACACGGATTCAAATTTAATGAGAAAAATACTCTCATCCACTTGCGTACCAAATACAAAATACACAGGCAAAACACAGAGGTTATTGAACTCGGAAAGATTTTAGTGCATGCAATTACACAGATCTGCACACAGACAAAGCCACTGGAGCAGGCAGCCACGCCCCCACCAAATAAAGCACACGGACTGAAAATATATTCAGAGCACAGTGCTATTGATATGCTGTGTTGACTTTATACTGTCCTGTTTTACAATAATCGAAATCAGGATCACCTAATTCTAAGTTTTTTCAAACACAATTCATTAGGAGATGACCTTTTTCACACACAACCACTGTGTTAAGCATGAGATGCACTGACATCACTGCGAGATGTCAGTGCACGTCAGACATGCACTCAATTTTAATCACGTCAATAAATCTTTTCTGGGCATCTGCTGTCCAGGCACAGCTTAACACTGCTGCTAACACTGCTGCTGTAGACACATGAACACATGATGCCCACACGCTGTCGATCTCATACAAATGTGCACATAAAATATGCACTAAGAGGCAGTTATTGCTATCTAGTACAACACTGAATAAAACTCGTCAGAGCAACTGCAATGGAGATGTGTACTCTCATGAAGCTGAACTGCTGTCTTACTCTAAATCTGAACTGAACGGTTCTCTTCCTGCAATCATATTCTAGTCTGTCTTAATGCATTATTTCACATGCTGCTCAGAATTAAAAAATGCCACCAGCTTTCAACAAAAACAGCGTTAATAAGTTTGAAATATCAATTTTTCTGACAGTTATTTTAGGAAATCTATGGTTGACCCAGTTGTTTTCAGAGAAAAGATTATCTCTATGTAAAATATCTAATTAGAAGCTATTCCTGCCTTTACTATTACTTCTATATCTGCACCATCTGCTGCTTGATTAACAATGGAGGTTTCACAGAAATAATCCATGTGTTTTTACCTAAATAAACCCAATTTCATTAAATATTGTGAGATCTGTACAAAAGCCACTTCCCCTCCCCCTCATCTACTGCTTTCTCTATCCCTCCCTTCCTCCTCCATCCTCTTCCGCTGCTGTTGCTAAGACCACTGAGTGCATGCTAGTCTGTGGAAACCAGTAGATTCGGAGAGGTGGATCTCCCCATGTGTTGCTATGGGCAACGCACAGTGTTAGAGAATCAGTCCAGAAGCCTAGTATGCAGATCGTCACACATGTGATAAACTATGACCTACATTTTTAGTCAGTAAAAAGAAATCATCTGCTCAAAAGCAAGTGTGTATGCTAAATATATGTGAACTGTATACACCTGTTTACATTAGGGTAATCTTGTATTTTTTAAGTCCAGAACACTACCACCCAGTCCAATTAAAATGGTTTATAATACACTGCTTAGTACTTAGGTATGTGATGAATGAAGATCACTCCTGAAGCAGAATTTCACAGCTACATCTGACTGGCTGTACATTGTGATTCAGTGCACATCAGCTGCAGGCTCTCTTCCCCCTATCTGTCGTAGCTCCAGCCATTCACGGTTCTTTGAATCACCACAACTACTGTATATCACCAAGCACAGACTTCAAGTAACCACTCACTCACTCTCTTTACACACATGTAACAACTCTAACAGAAAGACATATGGAGCAATGAAAGTAAAATATGTGTGCGAGCATATAAACAATTTACCAGTAATATGTATACATAGTATACAGTATATGACTTTTACAAATGAATATTTAGGTGCTAAAAGAACATATCTGATTTGGCGAACCAGATGCATCTCAAATGATGCAGATGTTAGGAAAAGCTGCAACAATTGTGGGTCCATTCTTTCCTGATTTTGCAAATAGAACTTGTCATGTTTTAAGAAAAAACTAACACAATGGCAAAAAATTACTACAATTAATTATAAATAATAATTATGAACACAAAACTTATCTTCACAAATCTGCAAAAGTGGGATATTTGTTATGTTTCAAGCCAAGTTTATGACACAAAAGCATATGGCCTGAAATATGCCCAGCACAGTTTGAATTATTAGTTCTTAAATTGGTTAGTAAACCGAATACTAAGCTATTAAAAAGCAAAACAGACTCAAGATATCAGTGGACTGGAGCATTTGTTTTGTTTGGTTTTGGTTTCCTTTGTGACAGAAAACAAGGGGTCACACATTTCTTCTTTAAACAGTTAATTTGTATTTCACAGCAGTACGCAATTAAAATATCTAATTCCACTATGAAAGATGTTGTAATAAAAGGGGAGATTTTTATTACAACTGAGATTAATTTGATTTTTAAATACATGAGGAGCCAGCAAACTGAATCCTGTATAGTATGTAATTTACTGATCAGTTCAATCAATCTGGTTTGTGTGAGAACCAACCATGGAGCGACCTTGAAACCGACAACTTAGTCCTATCAACACACAGCTTCCTTGTTTCCCCTAGTTCTCAATTTTAATGTCTGTAGTCCTTTTCTGTTCAGCTGAACTGAAAATTGTGGATCTTTTTTTTCCTGGCACACCATTAGGATCTGC
>JAUBNQ010000002.1:11208833-11249110 GCA_032353495.1 Ctenopoma kingsleyae | reverse complement strand
ACCTGTAGGAACTGGTAGGTGATCCGAGAGTTGTGCACCGAGTCTGTGTCTAAAGCGATCACCTTGGCAACCAGAGAGCCTTTATCAGTGGATCTGGGGATCTTGTCCTCCACCAGAGAGCCGTGCGCGCGCCACGGAGACACGATAACCGGAGCATTGTCGTTCTGGTCCACAATGATGATGTGGACGGTCACGTTACTGCTGAGTGGAGGAGAACCAGAATCTCTGGCCTCGATGTGGAACAGAAATTCTTTCTCAATCTCATAGTCAAAGGTTTTGAGTGCGTAAAGATTCCCGTTCTCTGGATTGATGGAGAACAGCATGGACATGGAGGTGTTGGCTATCTCCTTCTCTATGATGAAATAAACCAGATACTGGTTTTCATGGAGGTCAGGGTCAAATGCAGTGAGTGAACTGAGCAAGGCCCCAGGTGCGTTGTTCTCCATCACACGTATAGTATAAAATGACTGAGGGAACTGTGGCGCGTTGTCATTAATATCCAGTAGATGCACAGTTATTGTTTCATTATCAGATAATGGTGGTGTTCCTGCATCTGTCACAATCAGTATGATGTCATAGTCAGGTACAGATTCCCGATCTAAGGGCTCGGACACAATGAGCTTGTAATGCAGTGGTCTGTCTGATGATTCATTAAGAACAAATGGCATGGGTTGATTAATAGATAAGGTTACGTTTCCATTATCACCTGTGTCTCTATCACTTACGCCGACCAGAGCAATAACACTTCCTACTTGTATGTTTTCATCCACTGTGTTTTTAACAGACTGAACTGTAATTTCTGGATAATTATCATTCATGTCTGTGACGTGGACGACTACTTTACACTGCCCCAGTAAAGGTTGCGTCCCTTTGTCTCTGGCTTCAATGTGCATCTCATAAAATTTCATATCTTCATAGTCAATCGTACCCTTGACGGTGATTTCCCCTGTGTTAGGATTCAAGTCAAAAACATCTTGTGTTTTTTCTGATGTGTACAGAGTGAATGAGTACACTAGCTCTGAATTCAGACCCTCGTCACTGTCTGTGGCGTTAAGCTTCATCACTAAGGTTCCGATGGGAGAATTTTCTGTCATGTTAATTGTGTAGGTCTGTTTGTCAAACCGAGGAGGATTATCGTTTGTATCTTGTACTCTAACAATAATATTGGCCGTGCCAGAGCGCACGGGGACCCCGCCGTCCACAGCTGTCAGAATTAAATTATGTACTGCCTTCTCCTCTCTGTCTAAAGACTTGGTTAACACCAAATCAACATACTGAGTTCCATCACTGCCCGTCTGAATTTCGATGGTGAAATGTTCGCTCTCACTGAGTTTGTATGTTTTAATCGTATTTACTCCAACATCTGGATCCACGGCGTTAGGCAGGGAGAATCTCTCTCCTGGTGTTGCCGATTCAGGCACGTCAAGCTGTACTCTGTCTCGTCGAAAATGTGGAGCATTATCATTTATATCTGTTATTCCAAGTTCAATGTTGAAAATACGCAAAGGGCTTTCTATAATAACATCGAGCTTTAAAAAACAGGATGTAGGTTTAGCTGGGCAAAGATTTTCCCTGTCCATCTTCTCTACGATGTAAAGCTCCCCTGTCTTTTTGTTAAAATCTAGATATTTTTTGTTGGTGAAAATGTCAAGTTTTACCTCTCGTTGTGCCAAACTTCCAGGCTCAAGACCTAAATCCGCAGCGAGATTAGCCACCACAGAGCCTCTCTCCATCTCCTCGGCTATGGAGTACCGTGTCACAGACAAAGCACTGGGCCATATTGCACAGAAGACAAAGGCAGTGGCCCAAAACTGCATCCTTTTATCTGCAGAAAAAAATAATCCAGATTCAACAAACATTTGTTTTTCCTTTGTTGGTATATCTTATGGCATATCTTAGGGTCTGTTGTTAATGTAACAATAAAACATATATTCCAGAAAGCTGCTGCACCCTTTACAAATGGGTGTGTCATGAATTGAGAGAGGGAGAAATGCACAGTGCTATAGTGGTCAACAGTGACACCGTGTGACAAAGAGTGCATATAGTATAAATGTTGTTATAGAATCAGCCTTGTTGACAAAGAAATGATTTCAAATTACAGGGACAAGTAGATAGATTCACTTGTGTAATTTACTTTTTTTTGATTGGAAACATTTTCACTGTTCCCAGTAACAGGTTCAATATGTGCTTCCTAGTAGTTTATTTTTCATAAACTAACCCTGAGTCTTAGGAAATATCAGATTGGTATAACAAACACCCACAGGTTTAGTCTATTAGAGATCATAAACAGCACACATACAATTTAGTAGAAAATCATATACATTGTGACACACATTTTCTTTTTTGTTGATAGAAAATTGTGCTAAGTGCTAAACTTCATCTCTATTACAACTCTTCTTTATGGGAAATTCATTATTTTAGATGATCTGTTAAGTTATGGTTCCAGCTCGATGTTCTGCGTGCTTTTCAAGAGTTAGGGCTGTAGTCACAAGATGCCAAGACACTACTGCCTGTCATGAGCTGGATAATGGTTTGTGTCTTTCCTGCAGTTGTGAAGTTAATGGGAACATTGTTGTAGCATCCAAGGATGATTAATCATTAAGAAAAATGTCAGCTCAGACAACATGATTAAATAATAATAAATGTTTAAATAAGTTTGTCCTCCCTGATTCCTAAACTTATAAACACATAACTTGACATTATGTGTATTGAAGCAATATGACATGGGTTTGTTATTAATTTGCAGTACATTTCATTTGTATTTTATTATACTAACATAACAGCATAATAAGCAGTATAATAAGCAGCATAAAGCCTGCACGAAGATTATTTTTGTCATTTACTATGACATCTTATTCAGTTTTTATTCAACAGTTCTGTATATTTTTCAGTAGCTGTACGTTTTAAGGAAAACAGATTAGTAGTATCCAAGTAGGAACATTTATTGAATACACGTGAAGGTTTCTGGGGGATGTTACAGTGTGTGCATATACAGTGTGGCTACAATTTTCATGTCTCTTTCATCTTTCATGAAAATGATTGTTTATTTTTGTGACTCATACTTGCAATATAGAACCTGTATTTTCTACACTCTTTAATGTATGAACTGATGACTTTGTCAACTTTCTATGGTGGCAAAACTTAAGGGAACACCTAAAATACAGCACAATCCAATAACAATCTGCATAGTCAAATACTACTACATACAAATACTAATTAACATCTTTTTGAATATGTTTTTAAAAAAGCCTCACTAGTGCCTAAATATGACCATAAACTCCAATATGTGGCCACTTCTCTTATTTTAATAGAAAACATTATCTGGCTATCACTGTGTTTCCTTCTAAACCTGTTTACTGTTGCAAGTATATAAATGTAATTTTTAAGAAACATACAGTAGAAAGTGTCCAGCATGTCCAGGGTTTTTTTATGTGTTCTCTGTATCTTCATGTGTTTCTCATACTTTTCACAAAAACATGCAAGTCAGATGTACATGCATGTAAGCTGAAAAAGCTTTAAAAAATGTGTTTGTTGATGATACTCTACAACACTTACTCAAACAAGTGCTCCTGTTTTGTCTTGTTTTTGTTCATTTGGTATGTTTTATACTGTGGATTTTAAATGACATGTACCTTAGTAATCAGGAAAATATATTTGCAAGTTTTTTAAGAAAAGAGCTAAGAGGAGAGCACAGTATACTTTATTTTGAGAGTCATCTCCTGTTTTTTGTTTTTTTTTAATAAGCTAAGAAGTGTGATGAGTCATTAGTGTAGGATGCCCTCTACAGAACAATTTACACTGTTTTGTGCCTATATGTATTTTGTATATGTATATTGTATATATTTGTATATGTATTCCACTGAAGGTATTTGTCATCTCTTGTGTTTATTTTGAAATTCCAGTGTAACTCAGATATGCTATACTACAAAAAGAAAAGATACCACTGCATGAGGTCCTCTGCCCCTCCCTGGCTCCCTTTTACTTGTTTGTGTTTCTACTTCTTCTTCATCCCACATATGTATAAAGCCAAGCTTCCTTTTCTTGTTGTTTCTTGGTACATGTCATGTTTTGTGTCCCAGTACCACACTCCCTGACTGTACAGTATCAGTGAATCCACTCTTCACCCTCATTGTTTGATGTTGGATGATTCTTTCTCAACGACGCCCTCTGCTGGATGAATCTGTTGCCAACTCAGCAGAGAGGAACTACTCATCAAAGGAGGTGAGGTAGCAAATAATGACCAATACAGTTCCCAATATGCGGTATTTCACTGCCATATAAGCTAAAAAAAAATGAGTATACATTTGAATGTGGTTAATAACTTGAACCATATTTTTCTGCAGTTTGTACTGGAATGGAAACAGGAGACATGCATGTTGCTTGTGGGATTCTACATGTCAGGTGATTTTCTTGAAGCACTAGTTGAATATAACTAACTATATTTAGTAGTAACTACTTTATTAAAGTACAGATTTGAAATGTTTATTCTTTTTAATTGTTAGATTTAGGGTAGTTCTGTACTTTGACTCATCTGCATTTCAGAGAGAAATATTGTGTATTTTACTTCACTGTGTTTATTTTACAGCTGATAATAATAAATGATACTGGGGGAACTGTGGGGAAATTCTATTGGACAGGCTGAGTGTCCGATGCGCCAAGGGTTCAGAAATCAGTGTCTTGTCCAGGGACATGTGACATGTGGCGAGGAATCAGGGGACACCGGGAAGCGATCTAACAACCCTGGGGTTCGTATACTACTGAGGACTGCCCTATACCGACTGCGCCACCTTTTAGTAATTAATAATAATGAAACAACTTTGCAGATTAGAACGGTATAGTATGGTGGCATGATGGTATACAGAGTATTATACATGCATATTTTTAACGGTTTATAACTTTTTACAAATTGGTTTAAATGTTCTGCCACAGGGGGGTGCATCCTGTCATATATTACTGCATGTTATAACTAAACTAATTAATAATTGTAGGTTTTTTTGTAATGTTGCACTGTTACTTTTACAGGCAAAGAATCTGGTTTTGGCTTCAGTTGTTTACTTTGGGTTCTTAACATACATAGTTCATTTTTTGTCTATTTATTTAACTCTTTACTTATCTTAAAGGCTTCTGCGGCATTTGTTTGTTTAGGGTTTGTGTGTGTATTTAGAGACGGAGAGGGAGAGTGGTGCCACTACACCATTAAATCCCACAAGTTACACCAGTGCTCATTGAGGAGCATTAGACGCGCCCTCTGGTGGAAAACTGCAGATCTCGCAGCTCTCTTAAAAAACAACTGGTCAAAACAATTTCAGCACCATGACGATGGACAGCTCCCAGGACAAATGTCCAGTGACAAAACTTACTGAAACTGTACAGAAAAGTCTGAGAGATTTTAGACTTTTCACGACTATACATTTAACAATTACATCACCGCTGAGTTTAAAACAAAGTAAATTTGTGTAAGTCTTTTTTTAGTATCCAGGTGGAGATGTGTATACATGAATTAGATGTTCCTGAATAAGACCTTAAAATTACTCGTTTTGCACTTTAAAGCTGTACTTGTAAGAGAGAGTAAGAATAATCCTAAACCTCTATTTTAGGAACAGAGCTCAATTCCTCACTCATCTGAAAGTAAGCCAAACTGACCTAAATATGGCTGCCCCTTCAGCCGTCCCTGTGGATCACCTTACCGCAGAGAAGGTTAGCCTGCTCCCCTCCATGCTCTCTACGGACACCCATTTCCTTATTAACGGAATTATTTTCAATCTGAGCCGTAGGACGACCTAATTATCCTGTTCATTTCTGGCCAGTGGCCAACTCTCATCTGTTGATGGTAGAAGCTAATTCCCAGAGAAATAATATGTAAAAGGGCACAGAGAAGAGAAGCCACAGGCCCATAGCTCACATACAGGTATGGCATTTGGAGCTGAGCCTCCCCTTTCCCTGACGCTTGTATTCGTGTTCGTGGTCTTAATTAAAGTGATATTTCGAGAGAGGAGGTTCTGTTTGTTCAGTTAATGAACTCCACTATTCTCTGCGGGCAAATGGAAATGCAAGCACTCCAATTAGCATATGTTAGCATTTTACTGTGTTTATTCCTCACCCTGGAAAACAGCTTACCAAGGCGAAAAGCTTTTCACTCTTGTAAGAGTAGCTGTGGAACTTTTTCACCCCAAAATAATTGACTCGAGCTAATTAAACACAGATCTAGGAAACTTACATCTAAATGCTTTATACATGCTGATCGACCGAATCTGTGCTTTGGTGTGTGGGTTGGATTAGACCCTGAGTTTTATGAATCACAGCAGGTCACACATGCAAACTTAAGAGATCTAAGAAAGACTATGTGGAAAAAATACTTTATTTTCATAAATGTATACAGTACATGTGTGGGAGAAATCCCCCGTCTTTACAGTTGCCTGCGTCATGTTGCAGCTTGCATATACATGATCATACTATTTCATATTGACGCAAGCTCAGTTAGTAAAGAAACATAGAAAAAAAAACACCTTTTTCATCAAACCTAAAAATATAAATTCATAAAGATGTGCAAAATTATTGTCCACTAATGCTTTTAAAACATTTTGGATGAAACTGCTGCTGCTGTTTGATTGTCTAAATAATAATAATAATCATAATAATAATAATAATAATACATTGGCCATGTTGCAGTAGCATGTCACATAAATTACCATCAGACTTGTTTAACCTTCAGCATTTTAGTCAAAATAGATCATTCTTTATTATATTCCTTTATTATCATCCTTTATTTATCACCTGTAAATCATGTGTCCATTAATTTATGTACTGAATGATCTCTTCCTCCGTTTTTATAGGAGGTCATCCATCATTTTAATAAACCGTCCAGAGAGTCAATTAAAAGTCAGTCGTTATACAGGTCATTATTTATAATCGCAGCCTCTCCCTGGGGGGACATCTGAAGACGACGCTTCTTGCCAAAGGTGGAGAAGGAATTGTGGACGTCCAACTCACTCCGTTGTGCAGTGGGCCTCAGGGTGCAAAAGCCTGATGGTGTCCCAGGGATGTACACGTTGTGGTGGTAGTCAGGTGGTGGGTGTGGGTGAGGGTGGGATGGGATTGATGGCTGCTGCTGTTTAGGAGGAGGTGTGCACCGAGGAGTCCAGGGGCGAGGGGGGACCCCACTGGTTGAAGGAGACATCTTATATTCTATAGTGTGACACAGACAAGGAGAGTGGAGCAGAGAGGCAAATGCTTGATTATACAATATCGACTTACAACTGTGGAGCTCTTTCATTTGCATAGCAAATGTAGTGGTTTGCCACAAGGACAATAAACAATGACACAGAACAAAAGAAGAGATCAGAAGCAGAAACAGATATAATGTTGATGAAAATAATCCTGCTGTTGGTGGAGAAGAGGTAGAACTACAGCGACAGTACCAATTAAAGGAACAACAAAGAAAATCAGAATGTGTCTTGTACATAACCCTGTGTCATTTTGATTAAATCTGGTTGCAGTCCACTGTGTTTGGGCTTTCTTACCTTTCATGCCTCTCATGTGAGTTCCCCAGGTCCAGTATTGTCCAGGTGCCATTGAGGTGACGTAGTTTTCTGGGTCTGCATGCATGGCTTTATGCATGAGGGTGCCATCCATGTTGATAGAGTTGTAACTGCAAGCGAGGCACCAGTCTGTGATTACTTGATACTTTACTCATGTAAATTCAATATCTGTATCAATTGATCAATTGTTTCAAAAAGTGATTCTACACACGCTGTGCACGGTGTAGTGTTAGACTGACAAAGGTAAAAGGTCAAAGATCAAAATTTTACCTTTTAATGGAGGAGTTCTGATTCTTTGTGAGAGTCCAGTCTGTGTTTGGCTGCTTCAGCTGCAGGGAAGAAGAGCATGACAGAATTTAATTTCAAAATAACAAAGTGCAAAACGTCAACATGTTAATTCACACGTCGGTTCAACGTCACTGTCTATGTTGACACATTTCTCTCATCAAACCAAGACTGCATTAGACTGGTTTTGATAGCAAACGGTGCCTGTTAATTCCACCTTCTCGAATCAGTACAGGTCAGTGATAAGTGATACTTGAAGCAGTCTGTCATTGTGTTTGTCCTGAAATGGAGACGTGCTTCTTTTCATACGGATCGCGGCTGCCGCCCTGTGGATGTTTGGCGGAAGATCAATTTTGAGGGCGATGTTGCTGTTGCCTTCAGCTACGACTCGCCTGTCACTTAGTTTTGCTTTTATCCTCTGTGGCGCAGCGGGAAGGGTGAAGGAGAGCACCCGAGTGATATTTATTCCTGGGCTGAGTGTCATAGTATGGATTGCACGCTCTATTAATTCACTTGAAGCTGTTAACAAGGACAATGCGACGTAAGCGTATTATTATAGTCTGTATTCAAAATACACTCTTTGCCAGCTACGCACAAAACCAATTAGAACCCCACCGGGATGAAACGAAACATGATTTTAATCTTCAAAGGAAACCGTGCCAGGGAGGAAATTAAGAAAATTACACACGTCATTGTTTTGTGGATTTTATGCACCATTTTACATTAATATTTGCCTGATGCTCCTCGAGCAAGGTTTTTAATTAAAAGTCTCTGAGAGAGCCTTGAAAAGTTTGAGGTCCTTGCAGCTGTATGTGCACAACCAAAGACAGCTAAACACGCATATAGGCTTCACTATGGTACTCATAAACGTGCACGTACACCTCTCCTCCGCGTTTTACACGCTTGAATGTGTGTTTAATCTCTCTTTTCACGTTCAATTCATCACCGTAAGCGTACTTGCGATGTACTCGCTCAAATATAGTTTCAGCGTGATTTGTCTTTGAGATTTAATGTGTCACTGACGACCTCAAGACGACTCATGTGGGTACGCTGAGGGACACCACTGGGTAAATTAGAGGAACCAATTAACGATAGGAAGGACACTTTCTCCTGAAGGAGCATAGCTGCAGGCAGAACAATCACCATGACCTCAAACCCCCCCCCTCTCTTGTGGCCAGAGGTGTATGTGCCGGTGACCGAACTGACATTTCTCAATGTCTGCCTGGTGGAGTCTAGTACCAGGGCTATGAGTCTTTATCCCGTTGCCTTTTGACGAAAACAGGCAGACGACAATGAGCAATGCGCACACATTTACGGTCTGCTGCCCCGTCTGTTAGAATTAGAAAACACTGATGTAGACATCCTGCCTCCGTAAATCTCCCCTCTCCTTGTCTCCCCCCTCCTTCTATTTCACCCCTCCTCTTCTCAGTCTTGCTCGACAAATATGAAGCCACATCTCTTTCTCTCTTTCCTCGCATTCAGAGGACAACGCCGGGGCCGATCTACAGGCGGCCCACGTCTCAGTCCAGCCATGTCCTTGCACCCCCCACCCACCTTCTCCTTGCCCCCTCCCCTCTCGAAGTCCTCTCCTGTCTCCCCCAAACCGGCCATTTGCCATTTTTCATCAATAATGGACAGACTCACATTGTGTATAGTATAATGGCTCAGCCGTGCTCTTGCCCTTGAGGCATAGTTAGTGAGGTTATGTGAGGCGTGTTGCAAACCTGACTGGTCGAACAAGAACTGTCTGAACGCAAGACAGATTAATTCAGATAACTGCCATTCATCTTGTCTGTCACGTATATAACCTTGACTTTTTGTTCAAACTCAGGTGGATGTGCTGCAAGCAGCTGTATGAGTGTCCCCTCACTGCATGATAAGTGTGTGGGGAACACGGGGTGTAGACATTAATCTCACAGGTGACAAATTATTCTAATTAAGCGTTGTCCACTTGTAATTTATTTTTGCAAAAACAAGTCCTGAATACACTTGGAAATGTTACCAAGCCCGAACAGTGGAGTCAACATTGACTACATCTCCTCTTTTTTTCTCGCACAATAATTGATATCTCACTTCTTTCTACACAGATGACAAGACACGGTATGTGCACAGCATATGCTGCAAGATAGAGCTGTAAACTTCCATTAACATGTCAATTAAAATGCAATCTCACATCGTCTCATTTCATTTCCCCGGAGCAAAACATCACTATATAAGCAGGACAATTAGGATAAATTATTGCAATAATTACAAAGAACAGCCGAGACGAGATACTGTGCAACACACTTATTAATAAGAAAGAAAAGAACAGGAAATAATGGCATTTGCTGAAGTTGAGTTAAAATCTGTCTGACATGCATGATTTGACCTTCATGGGAGAATGTCACAGTCTAGATTCTTATCAGATAGAAAACAGAGACACATTCTGTAGTGACAGTGAGTGAAACAGGTAGATTTAAACGAACAGCACACTCTCTCTCTTGTTTTACACTATATGCTGGTTTCACTTTACCTCACTGGGAGTAGTTGCTCCGTTGTTCACAGATGCGCTTCGGCTTTGCGCGTTCCACGAGTTTTCTGCGCTCTTCGCCTCGTTGTTTCTCGGTGTGTTGCCGGGGCTGCATGGCTTCAGAAACATAAAGTCACTTTTGGCTGATTCTGGAGTCAGGCACACTTTATAACAATATGACTGAGAGAGACTACCATTTCCATTCACCTCCATACAGTTCGTGGGTACTTTGGCTGCGGATGAAATCTGCAAGTTGAGGTTGGATTTTTTGAACACCTCCGGAGGCGGATCAGGCTGAAACCCCCCGCAACAGCAACAGGCGAACGGTAGCAGGTTGTAGCCGCTGAGAGTCTCCCTGTCCTTGTAGCACTTGACCGCTGCCAGCACGATAATAGCCACCAGGAATATTAAAGATATTGTGCTCAGTGACACGATCAGATATAGGGCGAGATTTGAGGGGGGCTGTGGGCTGAGTGTGAGGTCTCCGAAATCTGACAGCGACTCGGGCACGCTGTCAACCACTGTGAGGACAATAGAAACGGTGGCAGAGAGCGGCGGCTGCCCGTTGTCCTTGACTAAAATCACCAGTCTTTGCCTTGTTCCGTCTTTTTCCACTAAACGGCGAATAGTTCTGATTTCGCCTGTGTACAGAGCTACACTGAACAGACCCGGGTCCGTAGCCTGCAACACCTGGTAGGACAGCCGGGAGTTTTGCCCTGCGTCCGCGTCTAACGCTGTTATTTTGGTAACCAGATACCCAGCGTCTACTGAGCGCGGAACCACCTCTGAGGCCACAGTGCCGTTTTTGGGCAGCGGCGATACAATAACAGGAGCATTGTCGTTCTGGTCCAAGACAAAGACGTTGACTGTGACATTACTGGCGAGAGGAGGGAAACCAGCGTCCTGCGCCTGTACCAGAATCTGAAAGTTTCTAAGTTGCTCATAATCAAAAGAGCGCAATGCGTAAATATTGCCATTATCAGAGTTGATGGAAACATAAGTGGACACTGGCATGCCCTGAATCTGACCCTCGAGAATAGAGTAAGACAGATATGCGTTCTGGTTAGAATCGGGGTCGAATGCTGTTACAGAGCAAATGGAAGCGCCCGGGGCATTATTCTCGGTCACATAGACTGTATATGATGGTTGAGAGAAGCGCGGGGGGTTGTCGTTAATGTCAGACACTTGAACGAGGATGGTTTTCCTGGTGGAGAGCGGAGGAGAGCCCAGGTCGCGCGCTGTGAGTGTGATGTTGTACTCAGACACCGCTTCCCTGTCCAGAATCTCGCTTGTCACCAGAGTGTAATAGTTTTTAAATGATGAATGGAGCTGAAAGGGGACGTTGCTCGGAATTTGGCAATCAACGTTCCCGTTCTCTCCCGAGTCCCGATCCATGACGCTGATAACAGCTATCACCGTGCCTGGTGGGGCGTCTTCCTGGACAGGAGTGGACACTGATGTCAGGATGACTTCGGGCGCGTTGTCATTCACATCCAGGATGTCCACTAGCACTTTACTGTGCACTGCCACAGCCGAGGGTCCCCTGTCTTTTGCCTGCACATACAGCTCATATACACTGGCTTTCTCGTAGTCCACAATGCCCTTCACTCGGATTTCACCCATGTACGGGTCCACGCTGAACAGTTCACGCACCTTGAGTGGTGCGTGCCCGCTAAACGCATAGGTCACCTCCCCATTAGAACCTTCGTCCAGGTCTGTGGCATTCAGCTTCAGCACCAGTGTCCCCCTCGGTGCGTTCTCCACCAGGCTCGCCCGGTAAACTGAACGGTCAAACACGGGCACGTTATCGTTTGCGTCTAACACTGTAATAGTTATCAGTGCTGTCCCAGAACGTTCTGGCGAACCCCCGTCAAAAGCTGTCAGAATCATCTCATGCTTTTTCTGTTGTTCTCGGTCCAGTGGAGTGTCCAGCACGAGCTCAGCAAACTTGCTCCCGTCGTTGCGCGTCTGGATGTTCAGTACAAAGTGCTCGTTTGCACTTAGCTGGTATGAGCGCAGAGAATTGGTGCCCACGTCCTGGTCCTGTGCGCTCTCTAACGGGAAGCGGGAGCCGGGCGCAGCCGATTCTGTGATGTCAAGATTAAACTCGCTCCACGGGAAACTGGGCGAGTTGTCATTCACATCTAAAATCTCCACTTCCACTCTATATAGTTCTAAGGGGTTTTCAATAACCACTTGTAAGTGTAAAAAACAGCTCGGGCTTCGTTCACATAGCTCCTCTCTGTCTATCTTTTCGTTGACAAAGAGGATGCCATTCTCCAAGTTCACTTCTAAATATTGCTTCTTTGCACCAGAGACTATACGAAACCGACGGGCTGACAGCTTGGCCACATCCAAGCCTAGGTCTTCGGCGATGTTCCCCACAAAAGCTCCATGTTCCAGCTCTTCTGGAATGGAGTATCGAATTTGTGCAAGTACCAGGTCCACCACACACGCACACAGAAGTAGACTTATAACGAGTCCTGTTACTGGTACCCAACTTCCTCTGCAGAGTCTGTGATCCATTTCAGTGGCGTGCGTAAAATCACCTCACGCAGACATGTTTCGCTTTATAAAGCCATTCAGCTAAAAAAGTAAACACAGAAGCAGAACCCCTCCCGAGTTGAAAAAAATATTCAGGTAGAAGTTTACAACATCTATGTTTATGGATAACTTTACTGGATAGTTGATGCTCTCTCTCTGTTGTGCCCCACGCGCAACACCAGTGGTGTGTGAACGGGGGAGGCTCGCGCTTTGATTTTCCAGTGTATTAGACATTTGGAGGAGCTGGTGGGGAGGTGTGTGTGTGTGTGTGTGTGTGAGAGAGAGAGAGAGAGAGAGAGAGAGAGAGAGAGAGAGGAGGAGAGGTGGAGGGGGTAGACGTAGCTTCTCGCAGCTCCGTATTGGAGGACGCCGACGCGAAGTGCGATTCTAATTACTGTAGAGGTTTAACCCTTTAACACCCCGGTGTCTGTTCCTCTGACCCATTAAAGAGACGAGGAGGCGCAAGTTTGACACCAGACGTCAGAGCCAGATTTGGATTAAGGAACAAATTGTGTTGTGGGTGTCGTTGTCTTAGCTGCATTAAACAGATTAAACAGGCTCGAGAAGAATTTGTCTTGGTGACCACAGAACATTACAGGCCCAAGGTGGCAGTGGTAGCTATCATTATTTTACTTTGATTTATTGTAACTCCAATTATAGCCTCAGAAAAGAATAAACTATTCTCCTGGGGTTACACTATCACATGTTGCGATGCAGAAAACAGAAACACACAGGCCTAAGCACTCTTGCCTCATATGTAGTGGCCGCTGCCAGAACGCCCCTGGGATCCTATAATGCTTTTTAATGAGAACCCTTTGAAGATGAATGCCCACATTGCAAAACAGTCCCATTCATTAATCATCACACACGAAATTAGGGTTTACAAAAAGAATCTTTGATGGGACAGGATATTCAATTTTAATCAATATTTTTAACGAGTGTTAGCTACGTTTTTGGAGCTTAAGACGATTACAGTGACGATCACTTAAACAAACACGTATTACACGATTTTAATTCTTTTAAGTAAGCCTGAACATGTAACAACACAATCAACATAAAAGCGCTGCCATAAAGCCTTAATCATACTAGTCTCTAATCAGGTATTATAGTTGGGATTAGATAAATATCATAGGTGATATAAAAAGACTAATGCTGCGGTGTTTTCGAGGACTAAACTCTTCAACTGCACTGGAAGTGACTTCAGTAGCTCAAAGTATCACTGAGCACTACAGGCTCACTCAGGCCTCTCTAGAGTGCGGCACATGTTTTCTCAGATCTAATCTTTTTCCTGTTAATCCTGGTCAGTTAGACAACCACTGAAGCACAAGAGAGAGGGAGAGAGAAACTAAAGGATGCCTTTGTGAATTGGGGTTCGTCTCCACACAGACACGAGTGGCATCCTAATGCAAAACGGTGGCTCGAAATCTGAAAGTCTCTTCTTGGGACTGACGACACAGCCACAGCCTCCGGGCAGCACTGGGCTTGTTAACTAGTACAAAAAGAAGAAGAAAAGCGGGAGATGAGACAGAAATAACAAGAAACAAATATTTCTACTTTCTGGAGGCAACAGTTTCACTAGACGCTACGTTTTTGTTAAACTGCCCCCAAAACCAGAGGACTACATCCTCTTTAGAAATGTGTATTGATGGTTCGTCCTCAGTGAGAATGATTAGAGAAGCAGAGCGATGCTGATGTTCTTGTGATCTTTTCACTTGAAAAACAACCAGCTAGACAAGTGGGAATACTTCCACTCAGAGACAGTGGTTGTTTCTGACATTTCTGTTTTAGAGAAAAATAACTTGAGGCTACAGGGATGGAGGTGGTGTGTAGTTTCTGTATAATTCATGTTAAGTCTGGTATTTAAAGGGGCGATAAAAAAAAAGGTCACGAGTTGTTTGTGTCACTACTTTTTCCCGGAAAAAAAGTTGTTTAGCACTGACCCTATCTCTCCAGCAAGCAGACCCCAAAATACATCGCCCTCCCTTTTCAGACACTGGCAGTAGAAAACGCTAAAATCCCCAGGTTTAAATAAACAGAAAACACAATCTGCTTGCAGACCTAACCTCAAGCAGATGGTTAAGCTTCTCCAGAAATGATTACATTTCTGGAAAAGAAAAAAAAAATCACCACCACCAGTTCCATTGCTTTCCCCTTCTTTTTAATTAACGGAGTGAAGGATTAGTGTGCAGCTATCCGGGATCAACCGTTCTCCGACGGAAGAATACAAATGTTTTGTGATAAATAATCCCAAAGCACTCTGGTCGGCGCTCCCTCGGTGCCTGTTACATTAACATGCATTACACGGAACATTAAGCTGGTCTCATCCGCTCCTATGGTCTTGTTCACCCCATTGTCCAACTGAAAGTCAGTCATTACTTTCACTGAACTACCTCTCAACAACCACCTGACTCCACTCTCTGAAGAGTGTGTCACAGGTTGAAAAGGTGGAAGTGGGCTGTGATTTACGGGTGGTAAAAGTCTAATCACTGGAGATATGTATTTGTCTTTATATTATTATGATTATATACTCCTATATAAGGAACCATAGGTTTCTTTGTGGTTTTGAGTTGATCACACGCGAGGTCCGTTTCGTTTGAGCGACAGTGTGCACAAGCGACACCAACTGAGCAATTTCATTTTATTCCTGATCTTGTGGCTCCATCTACTGGGTACTGTCTGATATTGTAAGATTCTTTGTTTTTAAACTTCATGAGACTGTGCAGAAACATGGAGGCATTTAGTAACGTCAGTGACAGTAATACTAGGAGAGTGCTGCCCAACTAAAATGGTCCAACATACATACATAAGCTTTGTTTCTTTTACTTCATCAACATGAAATCAAAACATAAAACATCTAGCAGTTAGTTCAAGCTACATTATTAAACTATCCATTCCGTTCACATGTCTGTATACCACACAGTGCTTTGCTGTGTGAAACCACGGGATGTTTGAGCCTATGACTAATATTAACGTTTGCTAACACACACAAACACAAATAGGCGTGTTACTTGTGTGGAAAGATTAACCTAAGGGAATAAACAATCCTTTCCCAAGTACTGATATCGCTTAAAATACAGGACGAAAAAACAGAAAAAGCTCATTAATCACTAATTGAGATCCCACGAAGCACAAAAGCACATTTTAAAATTAACTGTCTGTAGTTTTCACTTTGTCCCAGTCAGATTCCGTTTCACTGTATGTTGTCTGCAGAGAGTTTTGGAGTTTTTAATCTGTGATCGTAGTGTGCCATCTACTGGATGTTATTTGCATGTGCATGTGACCACATCTGGAGAAGAATATATCGTGTTTGTAGTGTAAATAATCTGAAATCACATCTATTTTCAGGTGAACCGAGCTGAGAATGATTCCTCCAAACGGTCAACCACTGTTAACTTAACCACAGTAACATAAAATCAGAATCCACAGATTTTAGTAAAGTGTCCAAACCAAGGCAACCACTGAGCTAAACTGCTAAAACAATGTAGTAAACAGAGTAGTGGGATCGAGCTTCCTGAAGCAGCCTACGTGAGCAACACATTAGCAATGTCAATGTTTGGTATATTTAATCTGTTTTTGTGCTTAATATTAAAAGTAAACATGTAAAGGCTTCAGAAGTGGAGAAAACATCGGACAGCGCCCGTGAACGAACCGCGTGGTCCACGGACCACAGCGAGGGATCATTAACTCAAAGGAGTTTAACCACTGAGCCAAACCGATGCGAGGAAACAAGTCACTACAACTTCCTCAAATACGTGAGCAACTTATTGTTCGTGTCGGTGTTTGTCTCGCATGACCTGTATTTGTGATAAACGTCAAAAGTAAAGAGCGTGTCAGAATAAACTCAGTAAATCTAAAGGCGATAAGTTTAAAGATTTAAGAATCAGATTAATGACGGAGGATGGTCAGGTCCTCCGCTTCCTCAGTAGGTAGGCTACCGATCACGTGATCTGGTTTCGTCTGTTCTCCAAATTCAGGAAGCGCCTGTTTTCGGTCACATTTCATGAGTGAAAGAGATAAACAAGTGTCACCATCCAACAACAACACGTCCACGACGCGTCTCACAGTGAAACGCTGTTGCTCGGGTTAATACGTGGCAGTCAGATTAGTGGAAATGTGTTTTGATTTAGTTTGATGGGTTTCAGGTCTTATGCTACTATATCATAACACTACAACAGTGTGTTGTCTCTCCACATGCGTGTGTTATTGATGTGATCAAAACGTTTGTTGGTGTGTAGCTCTGACCCAAAGAGCTTAAAAAGGAGAAGAAGAAAAAGAAAAACACTACAACTAGTCGAACCCATCGGATCGTCGGGTAGTTTCGTAGAAGATGAAACTCGAAAATATCCTTATACATTTATGTCAAATAAATTATCATTATTCTATACACCACCGGTTTATGTGCCCAAATAAATTTGATTAAATCTTATTCGATACATTATAAATATTTAGGGGTGGAGAGGTTTGTAAAAGCCTGAGAAACAACAGCGACGTCTACAGCAGACAAGCGCGTATGTCTGAGCTACTGTCACCCTTGAACCACATGTCTGTGAAGGGCAGTGAAAACGTGTTTGTACTTTTATTCATTTATTTAATTATCGTCTATGTAGAAATATATAAAGCACATTCTTACTGTTCAGAAGTGATGGTTGACGATATAAGGCTTGTATGGTACATATCTGAACATAGTAAGGGTTGTTTTTTCCACAGACGTGCGGTCTTGTTGTAATAAAACGTTTTCAGTTCTGACATAAAGTTAGAATCCACAGATCTCAGTAAAGTGTCGTTGCAAACCAAAGGAACCACTGAGCTTAACAACTAAAACAATGTAGTAAACAGAGCAGTGGGATAGAGCTTCATCGAGTAGCCAATGTGAACAACTTTTTGGCAATGCCAGTGTTTGGTATATTTGTTTGATCTGTTTTTGTGGTTAATATTAAAAGCAAACATCATGTTAAAAATCACGTGTTGAATAAACACAGGAAAATTGCAGAAGAGCAGTTTAAATGTTTTGAATTGTCTGGTTAATGGGTTTAATGAATTTAAAAAACACAGTTTACACGTGTGAAAGCTATTGTTTCAAGCTAAATATATGTTATTATTGTTGGTGGGAGCAGGCAGAGTTGCAACTGCCCCCATCCTCAGCTGTCAAATAAAAACTAATAAAACAGCAACAGAATAATGTCCTGCTTATAACAGAGTGTACAGTAAGTTATTTTTCTTCCTTGTGTTATAACACAGTCAAAATACTGCTGCCTCGCTGTCTGTGTGCTTCATCCGAACAGTCTGATCACATATTCTTGCAATTTGAATTCCTTGTTTATAGTTTAGGAGAAACTGTAGTGGCAGAGTTATATTACTCTCCTCCTGAACACTGAAATTAGCTCCCCACCCTGCAACATTTGTACATGGTGTAATCCATCTATAGACGAATACAAAAAAACATATATAAATAAAACAACTCAAATATTCAAAATAATATGACAAATAACATTAATACCAAGTTAATAAATACCGCCTGAATGCATTTTAATGGATGTTGCACCTATGCCCACGTATGGGGTCAGGTGCATCACCTGACTTCTTCTTTTCAAATGCAAAGTCTGAGTTTATTATCACATATAGACGTTGTTTTTATCATGTGTAACACGACGGTAGATAAGGTAATATATAATAATATAATATATAATACTATATCCAATCTGCATTGGTTTAGTGTAAATAGTCCGAGTAACAGCAAAATGTGTTTGTTACAATCGTCCCGACCTTAACCAAAATGTGTTTTAGCCTGAGTGATAACAGGTACCGTGTATTTCATTACAGTATAGAGCATTTACCAGTCACTTTAAAGTCGCTTTATTCCTGTGATGGGGACCTGAAACAAGTATAACACCAGGTTAAAGGCTTTATTAACATTTGAGCCATAACAGCGACGACTACTGGAGACAAACGTGTCTGAGCTTGTTGTCTTCTCTTAACAACACGTCTGTAGCATGGATTACAGTGAACTATTATTGGTATATGACAGTTAAATCAGTGAAATTGTGTTTTTATTTATTTTGGTAGAAGTGGAGCTATAAACACATTCATATATGCACATCTCATCTGGTGGGTTTAAGTTAATATTCTGTAATATCCCAACACTACAATGATAATGTTATTTCTCCACATGAATGCGTTTTGTTGTGATACAACATGAGGTTTGTTGGTGTGATGTTCTGATTTAAAGAGCTTCACGGATTTATAGGAAGAAATATCTGCAGCGCCCACCGTCGACACCGCGGACCACCGGGCAAACCGATGCAAAAACAACTTCTTAAATAAATATGGACAAGTTCACGCCAGCGTCTGGATTATTTGTTCTGTTTTGTGACTTTAGTCAAATAATCACGTACATTTTCTTAGGACTTTAATTTATTCTGCCTCGTTTGACATTAAATGATCAGATGTGAGGTTTTGTTTTGATAAGAGGCTAGTTCGGGGATAAAACGCTGTAAATGCTTCAGAAGTGGAGAAAACATCGAACAGCGCTCGTAGTCGAACCGTGTGGTCCACAAACCACAGCGATGGGTCGTTTCACAACGAAGTAACCACTGAGCTAAACCGATGCGAAGAAACAAGTCACTACAACTTCCTCAAATACGTGAGCAACTTATTATTCGTGTCGGTGTTTGTCTCGCACGACCTGTATTTGTGATAAACGTCAAAAGTAAAGAGCGTGTTAGAATAAACACAGTAAATCTAAAGTCAATAAGTTTAAAGATTTAAGAATCAGATTAATGACGGAGGACGGTCAGGTGCTTCGCTTCCGCAGTAGGTAGGCTACCGATCACATGATCTGGTTTCGTCTGTTCTCCAAATTCAGGAAGCGCCTGTTTTCGGAAAACTTCACTCACATTTCATGATCGTCTCTTTTTCTGTGAAGAGAACTTAATCTGCTCTGTACGACACACAGCATAATGTGAATGACCATGCTGGACAAAATCTGAATGTCTTATAAACACAAAAGCCAGATTCAACACAACTTTAAGGAAACTTTAAGATCTTTATGCTAGTTATTTATCTTAAATTAAGAAATAAATTCTTAAACTTAGCTCAATCAGAAATCACATTCTCATTTGAAGAAATTTTAGCTAAAACAACCAGGATTTCATTGCTTGTAATTAGCATAAAAAAAGTGTATCCCATATGCAGAGTTTTTGCTTGATACAAGAAAACCTGGTTAAGACGTAAGAGCATTTGTAGTAGTGCATCAGCGACTTGTGCTGCGCTGGACTTAAAACAAGTGGGTGCGAGTCAGTCAGGGATCAGACCTGGAATGAGAGACCACAAAGCTGTTAATTATAAGCTTTAAATTATTCCTAATCTGTATTCAAGATCTTAAACCAAAGCATGTCTGAGGGCTGCTGGATGCACTGCACGATTTTTATATTTTGAGAAAGTGAATGAGGAATATGTAGAGAAGAAACAGAAAACTGAGAGATGCTCAGGATGCAATATGCTACAGTAAAGAAGAAAAAGGAGGGGAGGAGGCAGAATCTGACTCAGGACTAGCACAGGAGTCTGGTGAGAGTCAGACATGTAGGCTTAAAAAACAGAAATTGTTCAAGTCTGATAGCCTGTTTTAATCAAAATCTAATCCAACATATGCCCTTGATAATACAAGTACAGGATACACATGCAACACAAAAACATCAGCTTGATGTTGATATTTGGTGGTCCCAGGTGGGGTTACATGAAAGTGGGCATCTTACTCTGAAGGGCATCTTCATTATTTTTGTGTGAAAAATCTCAGAAACACAAGTGACTGTGATCCTTTTACGGCCAAATCATTATTTAAATATATACTTCTGCATATTTTATCATGATAAATTAATGTCAGGGACTGAGAATTGAATAGTCTTCTTTATCAATGGAAAGTAATGAATGTTTATCATGTTTACACAGACAATCCACTAGGGGGAGCTAAAGACCAATTAAACACAGGCCAGTGCAGTTTCCAGTTACAGCGTCTTACATTTCTCCTACAGTGATATACACACATGATTGATGGACCACATGTATGATGGGCATGTATATCTCCTGCTACATAATGTTATTTTTTGCGTATTTGTTTGTGTGCATGAATCTCTTTCACTGTAATTTATGTGTTAGCCTCAAATTCAGGTGGATGTGCAAATTCAGCAGACTTTACTGTGTGTTTGACAGAGAGAGACAGAAGTATAGGGAAGTAAAGAGACATGATGAAAGGGAGGGTGACTTCTCCACCTGCAATTACCATCACCTCATCACACCCTGCAGTTACTATAATAACCTGCTGAACTCCGTCCACTTTCTCACCACAATATCTGTCAGCACAGTAAACAGTACAAGGGAGCTCTGAGGGCAAGAGGGAAAGGTGGGAGGTCATAAAAGACAGAGATAAAATCATGGGGGAGGAAGGCAGGTGACAGGAGATGTGATACATAAAAGAAAGAAAACAAATTTGTTAAAGACGCACAGTAGCAGACAAAGTGGAGGTGTGATAGGAAAATGAAGAGCAGGGATAGGGGAAAGGAGAGGGAGGAAAAAGAGGAAAAGAGAGAGAATAGAGGGTTTCGTCCACATGCTCCTCAGCTGTGTAAACTGAAGGTTTCTGCTGCTTCTCAGATTCCCCTGAAGAAGGGGGATATTTATAGGAGACTGGCAGTGGCAGTGAACGGACCCTTGCTCTGTCACACCCACTAATATTATTACTATTACTTTATATGCGCAAAAATGGAAAATGTCAGCAACCTGAGAGGCCTGCAGAGACAGTGCGTGCATGCACTGTCTCACTCCCTGTCAGTGTGTGTATGTCTGCTGCATGTATGTGTGTGTATCCTCATGTTCGTGAGAAACCGACACATTTACATGAAACGGTCAAAAGAAAGACTCGAGAAGACAGAATTAGACAAAGAACAGAAAAACATGGAGAAGTTGGCATGTATCGAGGGGTGTAACTTGATCTACTCAACTTATTAGAGTTGTCAAAGAGTGAGAGAAAAGAGAGAGACTGAGAGAAAAAGAGAAAGAAAGGAAGAAAGAAGGAGAGGTGGAGCAGGGCTAGACAGACACAGACATGAGCACATATTCCAGCTCCAGATTATAAGATTCCCGCAAGTTGCAGACGTGTTGAAACAGACTAGACACACATGCACACAAACTCACACGCAGGTCCACCTGGTAACAAATGCAAACTCAGGCACACATGCAGAAACACAAACAGTCTCATAGACATAACAGACGTGCACGCGCATGCATACATGCTGGGAAGAGAGGAAATTCCAGAGGGAACAGGTGGGAGTGGCGATAGCAATCTATTACAATGACTTTGATCTTCCCCATGCCTCTGTCACCACTGCAGGAATACACTGGATGGATCAGGCTGGTCTCCAATTAATGTTAATGTGCATACACATGCCAATGCGTAATAACAGAACCGCATCAAAGGACTTGCTAGGAAAAAATTCCTGTTTTGATGGAACGAGTACACATCAGGTTGTATGTGCTCATTAAAAATAAGTTGAAATGCATCCTGAGTTATGAAATGCTGACTTCTCTGTTTGTCAACCCACGCTTCCTTGTGTTCTGTCCAGAGTAAAGCAGAAACAGAGGAACAGTGGCATCTTTTTTTGTTTGAGTGCTGTGTTGAGTGAGAGAAAATGATCTGAAGGGGTCAGTGTTGAGAGAAGCTCAGAGAGTTTATTTTCACCTGAAACATTACAAATAACAACGGGGGAGTGTTTAGTCTGGAAAGGTGTAAAAAATAACATCATCATCTTGGCCGATACAGTTACATTTAGTAATTTAATGTTGATCATTAGTTGTAATTGTCAACAAGATGAGATTTGTGGGAGTGAAGAAAAACACGAGGAAGGAAAAAAGGCAGAAAAGGGAGACAGAGAGGAGACAGAGATATGGCTCTGGCACAAATGCAGTGTCTACTGAGGACAGAAGTCAAAGCTCAAATGTGTGTTTGTTTGCGTGCATGCATGTGTATGAGTGAGTGTGTGTGTGTGTGTGTGCGCGTGCATGTGTGTTCTCTGGGTGACCTTAACCTTAAGGGTATATTAAACAAAATCATTCGCAAAGAAGAAAGTAACAGAATGTCCGTATTATCAGCCAAGACTCTGTATGTGTGTGTGTGTCAGTGGGTGAGTGCCAAGGCAGAGATGAGAGTGGAGAACCCCTGCCTTAGGGGCCACAAAGACAGTTGATTGACAAGCCACATGAACATGAATGTGCCTGTGTAACCCTCTCTGTACCAAATCTTCATAATCACTCCACCACCCGTCTTTCAAGCCGTCTTCACTCTCTGCACCCTTCTCCCAACAATCCCTCCTTCCTCCACTTCCCTTTTTCCTCCAGGTCTTTTTTATTGGCAGGTGGGCACAAATTAATAACCCCCTCGGTAATTACCTACTTTAAAGCATAAAAAGTCATAAATGGAGGCCTGACCATGAACAGGTTTGCACATAAACACGTTGGGCAGCTCAGAGTGTGCTGCATGGCCAAAACATGAGCAGCAATCGAGAAAACATGCAAGGAGGAAAAAACTCAATCGTGACGGAAACCGTTTGCAGAAATTATTCATTTCCCTCCTTTTTTATGTTTTCCCTGTGCTGACTGCACACCGTTCTCTCTCTCTCTCTCCAGTCTCCCTTGTTCACTCACTCTTTCCCTTTTGCACATTCCTCTCTGTTTTGCATATCTCTGACCACCCCCTATCCACCCCCCGCCACTATACCTCACCACTTTTAAAACAACTCTCATTCCCTCTCTCATTCTGTCTTTTTCTCTCTCCACATCATTCCCACCCTCCCCTCACTACCTGACGTTGTGGCTTGATGCCCAATGAGTCACACCTCTGCTAAAATCATCAGAGATGGAGGGAGGAGTGAGCAAAAGAAAGAAATTGTCAAGGAGAGAGAAAAAGCAGGAGAATATGACAGAGAGAAAAATATAGAAAATAAAAATGGGAGGAGAGAAAGTTAGAGAGGCAGAAAGAGTGAGCCTCCAGGGAGAGAAAAGAGCATAGAGTGCGTTTAACTTTTTGACTCCAGTAGTCAGTGTGTGCTTGTCAGTAACAGTTAGTCTGTAGACAACAACACTTTCCACACGCTGCTTAAGCACACACACACTTGCACAAATATTCATGCACGTACAGCCATACACAAACATAGACACACACAATGACATCGTGCATAAGCCCACCTGTATGCTCTGCAGAGACACACGCACACACAGCAATCAGACATACAAACAAACCAAAGTAGAAAGTGTGGCTGCAGCACGGCCTCTCTACATCAACCTCCCCCACCCTCTCTATCCGTTGCCCTTAGATACCACACAAACATTCCCTGTTGGGCAACACTGGGAGTCAGGAGAGGACGTACATGGGTCGCACACCTCCCCAAGCGCTACGAGTTTGAAAGCAGTTATATACAGTATATGGAGGCGTGCAAGCATGTTTTGTGCATTTTGTTTTAGATTTTGATTTGAGTTGTAGTGTTTTTGCATAACCACTTACTCCTTCTAGAAATATGCCTGTGCACAAAAAAAAACAAGTGAAAGCAGTGCTGCTTTCCAAGATCTTGCATGAAATATGTGTGATGAAGGTGGTGTAGGGAGAAGAGATAGATGAGCTCACCAGATGCAATAACTACGATGGAAAAATATCCAAAACACAAACAAATCTAAATAAAGGAATTAATAAGTCTTGTTTACTACAGTATGTGCTCCTCATCCACACTTATCGTTGAACTGTGACCTTGGCTTGCTTGTCACAGTGGGGGCACAGGCTTTAACGAGGCTTGTGTTTTATGAACCCTGAGGGATCGCAGCAAGCTGTGTGGATGTTGCTGTGTGCCACGTGCCTGTCATCATTCAGCAGTGTTGTTTTTCAACATTTCTGTGCCTCAGTCACACAAGCTTATGCTTCTGACAAACAGGCTTACTCTTCTTCATCTCAAATCGATAGGTCTTTTGAAAAGTAAATCAATCAGTCCCTCAATCAATTGTTTTTTCTGTATTAAAGATCCTCAGGTTGGCTTATCACCACATGTCCAGATGGAAGGAAACCAAGCGAGTTTCATGTTTCCTTTATCTTGGGTTTTGCACTGAGGGATTCATTTAGATTTTAGGAAAAGACTACTGCTGAAGACTCTTTAGTACCTCTACAAATGGCACAATCTTTGCAGCTTTGATGGGGTCAATCCTAACTGAAGCCCCAGGCTTAGGAAGCGGAACAGGCCTCTACCCATAGCTGTAATGTTTTTAAAGCCATACCAGTCAGCCACAAAGCTCCTTTTGCCCTTTGTACTGAACACACCAGACAAAACCTTGGAAGCCATCCACTGCAAAGCACATTCCCAAAGCATTTCTTTTTTCTTCTTTTTACAAGTGTGGGATGGGGTCGAACAACAATTACGGTAAAATGTGACTAATATGTCACAGACATACTTGTGTGTTTTTTCTGACCTGCTCTTTCAGTTTTTTTTTTACTTTTCCATCCATCCTCTTCTCTCCTCTTGAAAATTCTTCCCTTTCACTTCAAACCCCTGTAATTACAAACAAAAGCGCTGACTCTTCTCCAGCTGAAACAATGATAATGATGGAGAGTAGTAAGCGTGTGTGTGTGCGTGCGTGTGTCTTCATCAAAGCGGCGTTGACGTTGATGGGTGTAGAGAAATGTGTGGAGGACAGAGAGGATTAACACAATCTGGGCATGAAGCCCCACAACTGAGAGAATGGTGTGTGAGTGTGCGAGTGTGTGTGTACTTATGTTGACTCTGTCTTGATAGCAACGATCCAACACACAGCTGCTCTCTAAGCTTGGCATTTAAATGAGGCAAACAGACACTTGGAGCAAATGGAATACAGACAGAGGCAGCGACAACACAGACGCACAGAAGAGATTTGAGAAGCAGCAGCAGTCTGAAGAGCAGGTTGCACTTAAGTAAGTAACATAGTAGTGACATGCACAAAGTTTGTGTGTATGACAGAGAGGGTGACACGCTCATGGATGTTGTACCTCACCATTACAGATAAATACAATTTGTGTCTTCTCTGAACATCACAATCATCATACCAAAACCTAAATGTGCAGCTGAAGTGTTAGGTCTAACAAACAGAGAGTGTTTCAGTGGTATCTAGGCCACATGTATGTATAGTTGTTAGGTAGAAAGAGTGATCTGCCTGGTTGTGTTTGGAGCAGGCCCAGACCAGAGGAGCTCAAAGCACTGAATGTCATCATCAGAGCTGTCGGAGAGCCAAGCAGTAATCACACCCAGATCACCTACACGCTCACGCCAACTTACAACATCAGTCACCCCAGAGTGGTGCATGTGTGTATGTAGAAAATAATAAAAAAAAAGACTGATTAAAGGGAGAGGCAAAAAGAAAGACAAGAAGTATATGTGCATGCAGCAAGTATGCATCCTGCGTTACTCTAAAAAGTGTGTGTGCACAAACATGTGGTCATAGTGTGAAGAGTGAGTGAGTGAAGGTTGTGTGTGTATCCCAAAGAAGAGTGTGTATTTTTCTCTCCTCTTTCTGCCTCCCTCTCTCCTTGTCAGTCTCATATCCCACCCCTCTATTTTCCATTTTTACATGCAGCTCCAGATGTGAAGGCAGTGAAATATTAAATTACAGAATTGGGCTTGTTTCTGCACTTTGGCTGTATCAAAAACAATCCAGCTTCTGCTCTCTCCTGACCTGACACACACGCTTTCTCACACTTTGATAATCACATTTCAAACAGTGTATGTAAACAGGCCCCTGCCAAAAGTATTGGAACGGCAAGGCCAATTCACTTGTTTTTGCTGTATTTGGAAGACATTTGGGTCTAACATCAAAAGATGAATGTGAGATCAAGGTCCAGAATTTCAGATTTTATTTTGTTGCATCTACATCTAGATATATTAAACAACATAGCATCTTTTGTATCAGATCACCCACATTTTAAGTGAGCAAAACTAAGCACCTTGTCTTTTCCATCATTTTGGTAGACGTTAATTTTGGTGTCAGGAATCCATGAAACCTGTGTGACTGATCTCTGTACTTTCCTGCAAATTCCAACCTGGCTTTCCGATTCTTACTTTCTAAGGAAGGGATTCCATCTTGTCGTATGAATGATAGCTTGTCATGAAGCTAAGCGAAAGTTAAATCAAGAAGACTGTTGAACACTCATACTCTCTCTTTCACCCCGTCTGCTACTCTCTCTCCCTTTCCACTTCCAAACTCAGTCAGCTGGTTTAAGGCATTTCACTACTTTTAGCCAGTTTCTTTCTTTTTCAGGACATTTCATTGTTTTTGTAATGGCTATACCTATTGTTGGGGACATGCCTCAGATTGATTATCTCTCATTTTTCAGATTCAGAATGGTTTGTTTTTCTCCCACAGACAAAATAGATTCTTTGACAACAAATTCAGCATTCACTGGTAAACAGGTAAGAACCAGTCTCACCTAAAATTTGAGTGATTTGCTACGAAAGGTGCTATGTTGTTTTACATTGATAAATGATGTAATATTTCTAGATGTAAAAGCCAGGAAAAAAGCTGCAATTGTGAACTGTTGTTCTTTTTATCGTAAACCCAAATGTTTTCAGTGTACCAGACTTTGCTGTTAGTTTAGGAAGGGACACAGTGTTCATACACTGCAGGTGAAAAAAATCTAAATATTGTAATACTTGTTACTTATTGAGTGCTCTGTCACTTTTTTGTGTACTTTTTTTTTAAGTTAGTGGTTTGACTTATCTTTTCATTTTTACCACAGATTCTCCCTACATGTTGCATTAGGGTCAAGAAGCAGCCATTCCATGCATCTTTGCAGAAATGTCTTGAGTTGCAGTCCCTCTTAATGCCACTAGATGCTGGCTCCATGAAAACTCAAACTCTATTGAGGTCATCAGACAATTTGCAACACAGTTGCAAATATAAATATTGCTAATGGCTCCACGTTGAAGTGGTGAGTGCTGGAAATATAAATCAGTGAATTCATGTACACTTTTTTAGCTACACCTGCAATGCATGCCAGTTCAACAGCTCTGCCATAAATTCTATTTACGTTAAGTTTTTGTTGGCATTGTTTAAAGTCAATTACATGTTTATTACTGCACTCCATTATGTTGAGAAGTCTTTCTGTTTTTCTCCTTCATATTTGCACACATGAGAGGACAGACTATTAGAAACATTTCTGAATATTATACAGTCCAGTACCACTCTATTTCTAACCATAACCTCACTGCTAAAATATACACTACAGATAAAAGGTTTGGTGCTACTTACAAATGTCCTTGTTTTTGTAAGCAAAACACATTTTATAATATCAAATTTATGAGAAATACAGTGTAGATATTTAATTGTATTGTATTATTGTAGGTAGCTGAAGACAGCTGTTTGTTAATGGAATATCTACATAGTTGCACAGATGTGTCTCCAGATGTATGGATGGAGACAGACAGATGCAAAATACACAGATATGTATAAAGAGATTCAAAGTCAACCATTCACTCAATTTACATAAATCTAAAAATAATGCACTCCAGTGCAATTCCGCCACTCACTATGTCCTCAATAATGAACACATAGTAAAATGATGACTTTTCTGACAGTTTCAAATTAAAGACTGAGAAATGACAATCATGTAAAAGTAGAAATCATCGTAGAGCTGCTGTATGCAGCATTAGATTGTACAGCTGTACCAAATAAAGTGGTCAGGGAGTGTATGTCTCACCTAAATCTATTGAAAAATATGTGTCTTTCATTCAGTTTTCAAAAAATGTGATTCTTCACAATTTATGCTGTATATTTAGTAATGACAACCAAAAACGTGTTTGTCAGGAACAGTGTAGGCATCCAAGAAAGTTCTGTATCCTGCTTCATATCACATCTTATTCAGAAAACAACAAGCTGGCATCACAAGACATGACATCAGAAGCTAAAATGGTATTACTAGCCAGCATTACAACAGTACAACATCCCCAGGAGTCTACGCTTTCACTCCTGCACATACTGTTCTGAAAATGTAGCCCCCTGCTCACCTCCTCCATAAACCCTGAGCTATCTCAGGACTGCACATGACTTACTGATTGAGTGTAGACAACCTGATAGCAGTTTAGGATCACAGTAGAGTTAACACACTGTCAAATACCTTGCAATGAGCACCTCAAAAGGGGACAGATGAGAGTAACATGTGGGCGTGTGCATGTTTGTGTGCAGTACATAAGAGGGGTGAATGTGAAACGAGTGTGTATCTTACATGTGAATGTGTGTATGACTGAAATGTGTGTATATGTCTGTTTGTGTGTGTGAGGGCTACCCTGCTCAGGGCATTGACTGAATTGTTTCCACATGTGTCTTAACGCAGAGTTCTGGGCGGGTTTGGAGGACAAGGGAGGAGTGGGGGCTGCTATAGTTGGTGGTTGTGGTGGTGATGGTGGTGGGGTGGTCAGGTTTCATAGCACCATGTAGCACATCTGGGCTGTGAGCGCAGAATTAGAGTTCCCACGACTGAAAACACATAGCCTACACACAGTCACATGCAGCTGCACACACCTTGATAAAACACAATTGGTGCACAAACATCTGCAATGTGTAACCAGTGAGCATGTGCACATCTGCCACCACAAACACCACTTCAACACAGAACATACTGTACACGAACACACACTCAGCTACCACACACATTGTACAACTAGTTACACTGTTCCTCATTTATGTTATGCAACTGATGCTTATTATATCACGTTCTGTTGCTTTTTAACCCTGGCCTTTCTTATCCTCAACACACACTCTCATGCATTCCCACACACTCACAAATACACACAACACACACTCAAACATCACTACTTCCCTGGCACAGCTGTCCCAAATGCTGCGGGCACACGGGCGTTTCACTGGCACGACACATGGAAGGAAAATGTGAATGTGTTCTCACTAATCATTCCCCTATTCCACCCAGAAAGAGAGAGAGAGAGAGAGATGTGGGGGACTAAAGGATGAGGACAGATGAGTGCAGGAACTGGACGACCTATACAGCAGGTGCTGAAAGGTGAGGAGACAGAAGACAATGTGAGTGTCAGAGTGAAAACCTGAGAAGAAAGAGAGAGTGACAGAGTAGGATAAAAGCAGGTTAGAGGTGAATTAAGAGGGAGAGCGGGTGAGAGAGAGAGAAAGACAGAATGAGATGGGATAAATGGGGGCATGCCAGTACCATAAATGTTTAATTACCAGCAGGTTTATTCATGTTAAGAGAGTGAGAGCAGAAGAAAGAGAGCGCTTAAACAGTACAAAATCTGTCTAGAGCCCCCAAATCTAATTTACACAACAAACAGAGAGAGGAGAGAAGAGAGGGCAAAAACGGAGGGGAAGAGAGGGGGGAGAGAGAAGGAGAAAAAGAGAAGGAGAAAAATGCTAATTGGCTACAGTTGGGCATGTCTGGCCCGAGATGAAAGAAGAAGAGGACAGAGAATGAGGGAGCAGGAGGGAGGGATGAGAGTGAAAAGAAAGGAGTGAAGGAGACAAGGAAGAGTGTGGACTTTGCAAAATAATGGATGAATGGATGGATGGATGGATGGTAACATACATGGCTGTAAGAGTGTCATCCACAATTTCTATCACATAATGTGTCCCAGCCCTGCTTTATATCTTTTTTCTCCCAAAACTCTTACTGAAGCCTGTTTTTCTTCTACTAAAACAAAGGAATAAATGAAAGGGAGGCAAAAAATGGTAACACCTTTTCATTTGCGTAAATATTTGTAGAGAAATATTGAGACTCGTTGAACAGGATGATGCTACAGCTTCCCCATTCTTTGAAAAAGAATATGTATACAAACTTAATACACTGTCAGTGTATTTTCCCTCATAGTCCATTAAACATTCTGTTAAATGACTTCAAAAAAAAAGGGAAACACGATTGACATTTGGTCAGTAGCTACTTGTCATTGGGCTAACCATCCAAATGAATGAGAGAAGAGTACAGGCTGCATGGTGTTGTATTTCTACTATTCTAGTCTTATTTACACTGCAGCAGCATTCCTCCATCTGTAGATACATAGACTTTGAATAGAATCCACAAATGAGTCAGATTGGACTTTCCCAGCTGTGCAGAGGTTTGGCATTGTCAGCTGTACTGGTGCATGAATACTGGAACTGTTTTTGCTTGGCGTAAAGAGTCCTTCCTGAATTGAAACAACTTGTAACCTCAACTACTGCAGAAAAAGTTCAATATTCTATTGGTCTGTAGTGTAAACTGTACCTGGTACTCTCCCAGTTTATAGCAAGACACTTTCCCCTTGCGCCCCCCCCCCCCCAATTTGTCTCTCCTCATCTCCTGTTCCATCACAATTTACACCTCCTACTCCTTGCCTCCCCTGTGTTTTCAATTAAGCTTATTCCTGTATTACCGCAAATCCCTGCTGAGCCACATGTGCAGAGGAGATCGCAAATGTCACAAAGAAAACGTGATACTGACTTAATAGGTCAGCATTGTCCAGAGTAAGGTCAGAGTGTTTCTTGGCCCAGGCAGGAAGAGGACATGTTTGTAGTGGCTGAACCACAGGTAGGGACATTCTTAAAAAGTCTCTCTGCCTGTCTTTCCCCTGTGTAGTGCAGACCTACCGTATGTCTCCAGGCTGATACAGCATCTGTACTTTGTTAAACGTATTACTGTTATGCAAGAATCTAGGGCAAAGAACAACAACACTTGATAAATATTTTGTTTACTGAAGTTAAACGTGCATTCAATTGCGGTGATGAATCCTGCTTGAGATCCCATCACTGTGATTAATCATGAAAACAAAGCAGCATTTAAAAATAAACAGGGGAGGGGAGCCACTGGTGGATAAATTGCCTTTGGTGAGTACCTGAGTAGGACTGAGGTCAGGAAAACAGGTCAGGGGTTGCTGTTCTGCAGGAGATATGTTTGGAGTCTGCTCTGTGTGTGTTTTTGTGTTTAGCATGGTTTAGTCAGTCTCGGATTTACAAACATTTAAGGCCCTGCTGCTGCGCTGCTTCATTTTTCATTTAGTCGCAGCCCAAGGCCATGTCCCAGATTGGAAACTGCTACACTGCTGCACTCTGCACCGAGCCGCTCCCCTCCTCATTGTCTGGTCTGGTCTGAGGAGATGAGGACCTGCTGGTGACCCCACAGCCTCCAACGCACACACTGACATTCTTGCACATTTCTATAAGCACGCTTGTGCAGACAAACACACACAAGTGAAAAGAGTCAGATAGTCAGACAGAACACATACACACAGACAAGATGCGGAACGAGCCGTCTAATTCCACTAATATCAAAAAAATCTGCAGAGACAGACAGGTATGACACAGCAACCACTACAAAGAGAGACATTACACACACGCCAGAGCACAGTTAAGTGTCTGGTAAGGTCTAACTGTGACAGATAAATACGCACCCATGCAGACAGTTACACACACTGAAACACCTGATAACTAGTCTCTTACATGCTGTACAGTTCCTAATGCACCCGCACTACACACAAACAGGTATAAACACACACAGATGCATCTCCACCACATTTGAACCTACTCACATCAAAACAGAAATATGTACTCAGGCAAAATACACACACACACACAGTACATACAAGTGTGTGCACACAAACACACACCTGTGGTTTCAGGCCAGCACACAGAGAACTCCTTAGTTTTTGAGCTGTCTGTCCCACTTAAAGTGAGCACTGCCTGTGAAGAGGATCTGACAGACAGAGAAAACACACACACACACACACACTGCGATGAGCACAGTGCTGGAGCAGAAGACCTGACTAAGCTGAATTTCCCCCTGCTCCCCTTTCCTATTTTCCATCTGCCTCAGCGTAGGAGAACCTGCGTGGGGAAAAATAATGCCCACCATACACATGCCACGCTTCACTTTCTCTACTCTTGCTGTGACACTCCTTTGAACACAGACACACACACACACAGTTAATCCGCTCTGTCAATCTGTACAGTTTCCCTCTACTTTCTATTCACTTTCTTTCCATACAGACTTCACTATTTCATCTCCACTCATTCCCAGTTTCCTCTAGCCTTATCTCTTCTGGGTACCCTATCAGCTCCCTCTCTCCACTCCTTCCTCCATCCCTTTGTCATTTCTGTGGTGCTGTGTGGTTGACCAACAGCCAGGGAGAGACAAGTGCAGGAGCGCCGGCCAAACTTGCCTGCCTCTCCACCCAAATTACATGGGACAGTCCCAATTGCCCTGTGGCCAACCAAAGCATTTCCTGGGTTGGTGCTAGTGACGCGTGCCCCCCCTTTGCTGTGGTTACAGGGGGTGTCATTAGACGCTTGTTTTACTGCAACCCCAAGAACGTGCCCGCCGGCCGCATTCACGCCACGGGAAGCACAACTGCAACGTTCCAATAACTATGCTGGGCCTGATGGATGACAAGTGGGAGAGCATTAGGGGTAACACTGGTGCTAGTAGTAAATTCCTGCTGGCCAAGAGGGAGATGCAAAAGGAACGTTGCAGGGAAAATAAAAAATTCTAGACAAGCTGCTATGATTTCTGGGAAGCAAATATGTGTGAGCTGTAATGTTTTTGTGGGATTCAAAACACTGGGATTAAATAAGGACAGCTTTTTGGACAGGTTATACCCAATACTATGTAAGGTGTAAAGCACAGACATGGAGGGATTACATGATATATTCTAAGAAGTATGACTTTGTCAGCAATGCTGGAGGTCGGAAATTGGACAAAACAGGTTGCAATAAAATATATAGTCAGTAGAAAGCTACGAGATGCAAATGGTGGAAATGAGAAAAAGGCACAAGAAAGTTAAAGATAACATAGGAGGAAAAGTTATGTTTGAGTGTTTATGCCAAGATCTCGATTCGTACTGTGCAGGTCCATGAGGATGCATGTGGTGCAATGGTAGAAAATAAGTAAAAGCTATTTACTCAAATCTATTTAAATACATTATAGCTATATTGCTTTTCATTTTATGCTACTTTATACCACTTGTTAGACTACAATAATGATTGTTTTACTCGACTACAATTTGTGTAACACCTACTAGTTACTTTGCATATTATGTTTTAAAAATCAAAATAACATCAGCTTATAAAACGATACAGTACGTAATGTTCTTCAGTGACCTAAAGCATCATATGCTGCTTACATGTTGATGTATAATATTTCAGAAATTACATTTGTAAAGGGCTCATTCTGCATAATCAGGGTTTGACTTTAATAGATTATCTATTATTTACTTTGCTGGTAATATTTTCAACCAAGTAAATCTTTGAAATTACAACTTCTATTTGTAGTTACATATTTCTACACTTTGGTGTTACTAAGTTAAGGATTTGAGCACTCACAATTTTTTTCAATTAGAACCAAATAAGTAAGAGTGATAGTAGGTGAAGGACAGAAAAAGACTGAAAAAGACATATGAAGGAAAGTGGGCAAACGAAGAGGGAAAAGAGTAAGTGACTGACGCACAGAGCAGTTTTCAAGAGGGTGGATGGATGTTAGGCTGGGGGGGGGGGTTGCCTGGCGAGAGGCAGAGTGATGTAATGGATGAGAGAAGAGCTGGATTAGATGAGTGACGGAGATGAAGAGATGCTCTCTGGTGTCACCCATCCTCACTCTCACTACGTCCATCACTCTTGGAGCATCATGGGGTTCCAGAGTGTGTGGCAGCTGTGCATGCCAGCTGTGTGCAAGTGTACATGTGTGTAATCAGTTTGTTTGCATACATTTCAAAGTCTGTTTATGCACATGTGTGTATTGTATGTATTAATATTCCTTCTGTCAGTCTGTCATTATTAATGCACACCATGTGTCAGTATACAAAGTGGTGTTTTATGAATGTATGCAGGGTCCATGTTTTTGAATGTGTGCAGTGTGTGTCTACATGCAATGTGTCTACTTCTAGTTGCCCATCTGGTGCTGCTATGCTGTTCTGCTCAGCCAGCTCTCTAATAGCTCCAATAAGCCTGTGGTTTTGCTGCCTCATACGCACACAAACACACATATATTCACGGATATATACACACTGGTGCATGAATACACAGACAAATCTACACACTTAACACAAACCTTTACACACAAGCAACATCTCGCTGTTATTCTTCTTCCAGGAGAAAGAGGCCGAAAAATGACCATTTATTTACTTTGAGCTTTAGGGCTGTGGCAATACAGTCTGCCAATAGCAGTAAGAAAAAGAGTCAAAGAATGAAACAGAGGAGGGAGTGTTAAGGCAAAATCTAGGTGAACAACTGAAGAGGACAGATGGAGGAGTGGTGGATGAACAAGACAAGAATGAGCCAGAAAGAGTTGAAAGACGAATAATGTTTACTGGTGGATGTGGACTTGGGAGCTGTGGTGTTTGGTTGAGTTACAGTCTGGCTGTGGCTTTTGTGGGATGAACTGAAACAAGCAGAGAAACAAACCTGGGCAAGAAAGTAGCTGAATTCACTCTGAGCTCTTGAAAAAACACATTACAAGTGCTTAATAAACTTATCTTCCAAGTGATTTTCATCCATTTTGAGGTTTTGTAAGTGTCTGAAGAGACAAATTAAGGTTCACCTCAAGCATTTCAAATATTCAGAGTTGTATTTATGTTTGTCCAGGTCTGTTTGAGGGAGCACTCTGCCCTGCCTGCTCCTGGCCTGACTGCTAGGGATCCGTTCAGTAGCAGAGTGTCTTTCCAGCTTGCCGGCCATTCTGGGTCCAGTTCCAACAAACCGAGAACTTATTTACATTTAGGGGAAAATATGCCTTTTCAAATATGTCTTACAAGTAATTTCTAGCCAGGGAAATATTTCTACACATGTAAACAGGACAAATTGACAACTCTACTTTGACGCGATTCCCCTGGATGTGGTGGATTACACTCAGATTCAAAGCCAGGTTGTTCCAGTTTATCCAACAAAACAGGTCTCTCTTCAACTTGATGTTTATTTGAATCCCCTTGGGAAAAGCCAGGTGTTGCCAGTGTACACAAGCCTAATGTGGTTTGGGGAGTTTACCTCAGAGTGCAGACTACAGGTGCTTGTAGGAGTGTGCTGCAGTTCTCAGAAGATAAGATGCTGAGATGGGGGGAGAGCATGTGTCTAACAACTCCTGAGTAATATGGTTCGAGTCAGCACGGAGATGCAAAAAGCAAGAGTGACTGACGAATTGAAAGATACACACACACACACACACACACACACGCACACACACACACACACAGAAAGACACTGCCTGTTTACTCTGAAGGCCAAGGTTGCCACAGTTACCTGCTCTCTCTTTCTGTTCTCTCTTCTGCTCTTTTTCATCCCTCTTTCTCCCCCCTTCATCTTCTGTTAATCTGTTCCAGAGCATTGTGATCACATGGAAAAAAACATAGCAAGTGCACATATTTCCCCCTTAGCCAGGAGTGAAAAAAACACACACAGGGGTGGGGTAGGGTGTAGGGGAGGGTTGGGGGTGTGTGATGGGGAGAAAAAAAAGCGAAATAAACTGTTTATTCAAAGGCAGCGCTGAGCCCTTTTGTTGTGGTGGGGACCTGTCTTTTATTAGCAGCCTGAAAAGCCTTCAAAGGCTGGAAAGACAGAGGACATGCCAACAGACGAGTGTATACAAGGCAGAGGAGAGAGGAGGGGAGGAGGTGAAGGGAGGAACCGAGGGGGGATATGGGAGAGAAGAGGAGGTGGTGAAGAGGACAGGGCGAAAAGCTTTAGAAAGAGGCAAATAAATAGGGTCTGGGGACATGAATGGGTAGAAAGGTCTTGGTGGAGGAGGTGATGGAGGGTTGAGAACTTGAGATTGTGCCACTGGCAGTGGGGACACAGAGAGAAGGCCAGCGCTGAACGAAAAGGGGGGTGCTGGGACAATTCCAGATGGACCATAATATGGGGAAACTGTTCAGGCCTGTTCTCATATGTTTGCAACTTTTTACACTGGCAGGACCTTCACAGAGGCTTGTAACTGATTCTGTCAGTGTGTGTGTGCTTGTGTGTCTGTTGGGGAGGTTAAGAGGACAATGATGTTTTATATCAGATCTTGATAGTTTAAAGAATGTTCTGGCAAAGACTATTTGGTGTGTGTGCGTACCTAAATCTGCACACAGTTAGGGGTATGTGTTTGTCAGCGTGCTGTGTGGTAGGCGTTCGTGTGCAAAAAACTTACATGTGTGAGGGAGATGGATGAATTTGGGGATAGCTTGGAGAGGCAAAGGAGACATTCCCTCATTGCGTAATTTCATCTCTCTTATCTCTGCTCTCAAAGCAAACTGTCAATGCTTCTTCCCACCTCTTTCTCCTTCTATCACTCTTATCTCTCTCTTTCTCTCCCTCTCTCTTTCTGCATCCTGTTTTCAGGGGTACAGCCTTTTCACTTTCCTCCCCTGTCAACCTGCTTTCCATCTCATCTCCCAATCCTTCAAACTGTTTTGTCTACTTTGGAAAACTGCTGCAAAAATGATGTGGCCACTGTGATCCAACCTTAAAGCACTTTGTGTGTGTGTGTGTGTGTGTGTGTGTGTGTGTGTGCGCGCGCTCAAAATATGCTGATGGTATGAACTAATTGTATGTGTATATGCATAATAGATCAATCTGCAATCTGTTTTAGTGTTTTGCGCGTTGTGCGTATGGGTGCACGTCTGTGCACAGTGACCGCTCTTGAAGCTAAATCAAAGTGCTCTGCTTTCAATAAAAGTCACAATCAGCAAAGTGGCAGCAAGCAATGACATCACCGCAGCTGGGTCCCCAGCTGGAGCACAGAAAGGACTTTGGCAACTCTGTGTGTGTGTGTGTGTGTGTCTGTGTGTTTGTGTGTGTGTGTATAACAGAGTCATAGCCCAGTGTATGCATAGTTTATTTGTAATATGCATATTTCATGTGATTCGTAAACTCTGTGGCAGTGTGAAATACAAGCAGGTTCATGCCAATGTTGAACCTTTCCTCATAGTATTTACAAAAACTTGTGTGTGTGTTTGTGTATATATGGTGGCTGAGAGCGTAAGTGAGATTTCCAACCTCAGTCGTCCCCATCAGTCTCTCTGCACATTCTGTGCCTTGTTTCTATTGGAGCAGACGGTGCTGCGGTGAGAAAAACAACAAAATTTTCATCTGTCATTGATTAAGCCCATTGACGGTGGTGTCTGATGTCTTTTACACTCATTCCACACACACCGACATGCAGCTGCACTCACAAACACACAAAGTCACACACACACACACACCCTGACTCTCCCTACACTGCCCTGCCACCAAAACTACCATACAGTAAGGGACACACCATGGAACATCATCAAGATACACACCATTACTGTGCGTGTGTGTGTGTGTGTTTGTGTTGGGTGTGAATGGATTTTCACACGCTAAGTCATGCGAGCCGGAAAATACTGATCATAAACTTCCAACCAGCATGAGCAACCGACAACCCCACACAGAGCCAACACACACGCACGCACACCGGACGCACAAGCTACTGACGTGGTTACACACATGCATGCACACACACTGTAAACTGCTTACATACAGACAAACCATGCTTTCAAACACACACACACACTCACATACAACACAGCCACTGAAAACACACTGCTACTGAGCATACCGCGCAACCAGACACTCCAAACTTACTAAACAAATGTCTGATGTTGTCACTCTGGTATTTACCACTCCACCACTGTCATTTTATAAGCCAGCCACACAACTTTGAATGTGCAAGCATTGTGATTTTTGCTGCGTGGTGAAAGTACAGCTCATAATGTGACAGTTATTGGTTGGAAACAGAGCTGAAGATCCACTGCGATTCCAATATGTCAACACAGTTTATTTCTCAGTTTCACTAGAGAATAAAAACAAAGGTGAAAAGCCTGAATACTTGATGTTTTAATTGAGATGTCATTTTTCTTATAGAAGACAGTGTGGTTTACACACACACACACAACCCCAAAATCAGTGTCACTATGCTGAAAACTGAAACCAGCAGCCTCAGTCTCTCTACCTCAGATTTAACAATCAACTAATTCAAGGTAGATTTTTCTCACTTTCTCACAATTTTAAAAAGTTAGTAAGAAGATCTTCAAGTAATTTTTTGTCAAACTACAGTTTTTACACAATTGAGTAGTAAACTGTGTGTATATTGATGCATAAGCACTCTACTTGGCCTATAGGCGCAGACAAAAATGTTGTCTTGTGTTTAAAAGTGTACACACGAAATCTTTTCATGTACATGTTAAATGCAGAGGTGACAGCAGTACACAAATGTAATACTCAAGTAAATGTGCAAGTACTGCTTCAAATTCCTTACTCAATTTCAAGCTCTAAAATGTGCATGAAGTGCAAAAGTATGAGAACTTTTTGAACAATATTGAGTGTGTTCATAACATAAATGTCCAAGTCCAGTCCAGATTTATTAACTTACTTAGATTTAAGAGATATATCAGGATTTGGGAAGTTAATCAAAAACATAAACAATATGTTGTAAGAAAACAAAACAAAAAAAACAATACTATGAACTTAGAAAGGTATGATAAATGTTGAATATACATGATTGACACAATGAAGACAAGAAAATGAAAACAAGTGTCAAAGCATGATGTTCAAGCAACCATAGCAGTCGCCATGGCTTGTGTATGTCTCTGAACTCCAGAGGTGGGACCAAGTCATTGCTTTGCAAATCACAAGTAAGTCTCAAGTCTTTGCCCTCAAGTCCCGAGTCAAGTCCCGAGTCAAGTCCCGAGTCAAGTCCAAAGTCAAGACTGACAAGTCTCAAGTCAAGTCCTAAATCCTGCAGTTTGAGTTTCGAATCCTTTTGAGTCCTTTCAACCACAGAGTAATAATATATTTACACCGATCATGCAGCATGATTGGTGTAAATATATAAAATCTGTATTTATTAAAACAAGTGCAATTGAAATTGTAGAAAAAATAGTGCTGACATTGCACTATTAACCAGTCATTTTTAACATTTAACTCATATTTTGTAAGAATATTCTTCATTTTAAACCACTCTTTTACAGAATAAACACATAACATAACATCTCCTTCTCTGAGGTCCTCCTGCTCTTCTTCCTCAACAAAAGGCACAGGTTGCTCAGTCTCTGCAGGATGTTGCAGGATCAATTCTGGCAAAACATGTAAAAACAATAGCAGAAACAACAGAGTCCTTATTACCATTTGTGTTGGTGATGCAGTGTGTTTGACTGAAATACTACAGAACACTTAATTATTGTTGCAGTCAATTAGATCAGATTATGAGGGAAAACGTTACATTAGACTCTGTAACATTTACCTTTAACTCGTTGTGGCACCTCTGCCTTGACGTCACAATTGACCAGGACATGGGGCTCGACCCACAACAGAGAAAAGGCTGGATCCAAGGCAGCTGCTTTGAGGTAGACTGGATCAGAAAA
>JAUBNQ010000002.1:11163949-11177510 GCA_032353495.1 Ctenopoma kingsleyae | reverse complement strand
TAATGAAAGCTGTGCAACACTATTAATATCAAGTAAGATGTTTAGGGCAGCTGTAGCCAGCCCTGGTCCTAATAGCCACACGGATGGTTGAAAAACAAGCAGGACAGTGTTGGCTACCCCTAGTTTAGAGGATATTAAAATTTTGCTGTGACTTACCTCTATGTCTTGGATGATCTTGGGGTAAAGAGAGTGATAGTAGGAGTTGGGTGGGACTTCTGACGTACGGTTCTTGAACAAATATTTCTCCCTGCAGGATTGAAAAAATGTAAGCTGCTTTGTGTTCACTGGGAACCTAACAGACACTCAAGACAAACCTTCCTTCACATCCCCAGCATCTTTTATCCTGAATTAAACTCCAAAAGCAAATACTCTGACAACAAATAATTAACCTATATTTCTATCAGAGCGTCTGATTTTTTTTAATCTTTATGTAGAACAGTAGTAGCATAACCATTATTGTGTATTAAGTCTCACCACTGGTGTCTCTCAGACAGGCCTTTCCAGAGTGGGTCAGTGCGGACCATGCGTTCGATGAGTTTCTTCCACAGCATACCCTCAGAGATTACCCTCTGCCACTCCTTACACACCAGCTCTGCTGCACACAGAGAGCGTGCATCCAGAAAAGACAGGATGTTCTCCGCTATGTGATCCAAGCCTTGGGCTAGAGAGAGGGAGATGAAGGGCTGAGTGCAGGTATGCTACAAAACAAATAAAATTTAATCTGGTCTGTGGCTGGCTCATTGTTTTCAACTTAAATTTTTCAGAAACCATTCATTTAGTGGCCTTTATTTCTGACATAAGAATATCTCTGAATTATATATATATATATATATATATATATAAATAAAAATATTAAGGACACTGTGCCAAAAAAAAATTAAGGTACATTGCTGTAGATGGAGTTATTGCTACCAAATGTTGCATCTGTACCTGGCAGCGCAGTGATGAAGTCCCTCTGCAGCATTGGTTTGAGGTAGGAGTTGATGTGGCCGTGCTGGTAGTGGCACATACGGGAGATCAGGCGCTCAACAAACTCTACCTGGTCGGCCTCGGACCACTGGTCAAACAGAGCGATGCAGTGTTCCTTCTCCTTCTCGTAGTTTCCCTCTGATGGACGCTTGCGGGACCCCACAACGGGACCATTATTATGCTGTCAAGAGCAGAGACAAAGTAGATGCATTACATGTTAAATTGGGAGCTCACATGAAGAAAAACAGCCCAATGGGGGAATTCTTCTAGTCTCTACTTATTACTGTACCCATAATACCCTAATTTTCAATAAACTTCCTTATAACCCAATTAAAATGAGCTGCAGATCTCAATTTTGTTGTGGTCAGGGATAAACACAACAAATCACCCACACACATAACCAAGAAACAAAAAACAGATGCCCACAGGTTCACACAAACACAAACCTTGAGAACTGTGTTCTTCTTTGGCGACAGATCGTCCACAAGGTTCTGTGACTCCATCCCTGAAGTGTTCTGAAGAAAAAGAACAAAACAAAGAAACAGTGGTGGTCAGTTTTTTATTTATTTTATCCTCTTTGCATCTGTGTTAAAGGCACTGTGAGAGCCAGGGCAGCAGTGTGGAGAGCGGTGGACACAAGAGTGCCAAAAAAACAGCCAAGGAAGGGTAACCATCATGACTGCGTGCACGTACAAACACTCGTGCACACACACATATGGAGTGGGGAAACAAATGGGCACGGCAACAAAAAGAATCTATCTGCTTTCTTGTCTGTGATGTAGGCTAAGTAGTCTGGACAGGAAATTAAACTGCAGCATCTTGGGTATGTCACTAGCAGAGGCTCAGTCATGACTGCAATGAAACTTCAGTCAGATAGTGGTCTTCAAACATATACAGGATAAAAATAAACTGGGAGGTACACAGATCCCACTCATTTCTAGTATGATTAAGGTCTTACAATACAGTGCAAACCAACTAGACACACTTAAATCATTCTAATAACAGTGCTGCAGCAAATCACTTATTGTCAATGACAGAGTGAGCAGCTAACCATTTGTCCAATCCTTAATAAACAGTTTATATCATCTGCCAATTATGTGTGACTCATTCAGTAAAGAGCAGAATCTTCAAAGCATATATACGTCTTGAAAGTCATAAACCGTGAGGCAGCAATATTATCATTTTAAATTCATAAATTCATACATGGGACACCAACATAGACATCTACTATCTTAAGGTGTTTGCTGTGTACTGTCTACATCCGTCATTAGAGATACATATGACAATAAATGTTAGGCTACCTTAAACAAACATGTTTGCATACCATATACTTTTGTCAGCATGATACCATATGAATGAACAATAAAGTCGGGAAGAACGGAACCTTGTCAGATCATAACTACATACAAAATGCAAATATTTTGTATCAATTTTCAGATATGTTTAAACTAATTTGACACACAGGACTTTTACCTGTGAGGGATCAGTGTTATTGTTTATCTGGGTAGGCAAAAAATGTTTCACACATTCAAAAAACAAAAAAAAACAAAAACAACAAAAAAAAACCTATAATGAAGACCTGTTGCTGTATTGAAATAGCCTATCTATTAGTGTTTCCCTAGAGGCTGCAGAGTTACCACTGAAAATCTCAACAAGGGGCCCATCTTAAAACCACAATTACTAAATTATCTACCTAATCTAAAATCAACAAATCCTCAAATTTGGTGCATGGAGTAAGATTCATTATATTTATTCCACTCATATTTATTATTTTTGTTGAGAGAAAACCAATTTTATTATCAGTGGCTGCCACTAAACCAACCATTCAAACACAGAAACAAAAGACTGAGTATTGAGACCAAAGCAGACAGGACAAGAAGCCAAAATGGGCTTGCTGGTGTTGATGATCATGCAGAGCAGAAGAAGAAAAAAATATAGACAGACCAGGTTTGGCCAGGCAGGCAGGCAAGCAAGCATGTAGCCTCAGAGCTTGAAGAAAGACCCCCCACCTCAGCCCTCACACCTCCAGGTAGAAGGGGAGAAAATGTTACTCCTCAATGCAGGGTTATTCTCTGGTGTCCGGTACATCCTTCCTCCACTAACACCAAGAACTGTCTATAATTAAAACTCATCCGATTGCAAGTCTCCTGTTATCATTACAAGGTACAATCACTGTTTTACATTTTGGGGCCTAAATTGGATGCAAGAACTGTGATTGGACTTAATTACAAAGAACTCAATTATGGTTTGTAAAGCTGAAATACAGTTTTAAGCAGAGAGAGTTTGAGGACGCACCAGAGAAGAACCTGAGAGCGGTGTGCTTCCAACAGGGAGGAAAGGACAACGGAAGGTGATGAGGAAGGAGGGTGAGAGGGGTGGGAGAGTGCTGTCTGCACCAAAGTGGCATGAGAAGTTGCGTGGAGTGGGCAAAGAAAAGTGAAGGGTGAGGAGATGGCAAGGGAGGAAGTGAAGGGAGAGGAGGAGGAGCAGCAGAATTAAGAGGAGAGAGGCAGAACCTGGTTGTGAGCCCGGGTGGAGGGGATGCTCTGCAGGCACCTGAGTGCACACAAACTCTCAGCCACCGAGGAGCAGCCCAGCCAGAGAGAGCGAGGCACAGAGCACTGTGTGAAAGAGAGAGAGGAAGGGAGGAAGGGAGGAGGAGAACGAAGTGGACAGGGTGAGGGAGGAAGAGAAAGGGAAGAGCGAAAGACCAGAGATGGGAAGTAAAGGAAAAGCGGTGGGGGTTTATTGAGGGAAGATGGGAGGAGGAAACCAAAGGAGGTGAGTGAATGAATGGACAGATGGATGGTAGTGGTGGTGAGGAGATGGTAAGGAACGGGACAGGTGGATGGTAAGCAAGTGTAAGAAAACAAAAACAATGCATAAATAAACAAGGTTTGGTTTGAAATTGAGAGGGAGTGAGTGTGTAATCATTAAAAGTGAGGAAAGAAGAAGAGGGGAGGAGGTGGGGGATAGTGAGGGGAAAAACCAGTATTAGAGCTACACACACATTGGCACAGTGAGCGCAGGAACACACACTCCTTCACACACAAGATACAGACTGATAAACATACACACAGAAGCATTATTAGACATGAACTGGGTGGGGATAGGTAGAGGAGAGGGAGGGGCAATGAGATTAATTGTCAATTTTTGTCACTCTTGTTCTGACAGAAACCCCACCCGCTGTTCTGCCATCCCCACTCTCATGAGTGGTTAGTGAATAACACTGGGACAAAAAAATAAAATCAAATTAAATACACAGAACCGAGACAAAATTCAAAGATTTCCATACACTTTAAGATTTCAGTTTATAAATCCTGCACAAATATATAATATGGCTTTAGATTTAAAATATATATTCATAGTTCATTGCAAGGACGTAAAGACAAGTAAACTATAGTTATATACAGTATGCCCTTCTGTCAAATGATTACTCATACTATAGATAAATGCTTGAATAAAAATGGATTTATTATACTGTGGCTTTTTATGCACTTGTGTACACTTTCTTCCCAGTTTCTATAATTATTCATTTCAAAGTAACACTAAATTAAAGCTCAACCTATAAAATATTTGAAAAGCTGTACCTCTCTTACACTTTACTCAGTATTATCATAGTCTTAAAAAAACGATTTTAATTGGTGTTTAAATTTGATGAACTCTTAAACATCTAATTAAGGTCAAATGAGTGTGATCTAGTGGCCGTCTCTTTTGCTTCCATGAGTTGGTTATTCATGCTCTATAAACATATGTTAGCGCTTGTAGGCTCAAACTGTTGGCAGGATACATCTGGTACATATAATCTACTTAAAAGTCTTAAGTATTATTGTTCATACGTGCTTTGTTACTCTTAGAACTGTATGACAACACACGATTAGTTTATTGGGAAGTGTGTTCTAACCTGTATTTCAAATATAGATTATAATACTTACCAAACAGCAACTCTATCGACGTGTAAATAAATTGACAAAACAATTTTGAGCCTTGTTTAATAATTTAATTGTCGTCTTCCTTACAATAACTTGACCCCTGTAACGTTAATGTTAGCTACGGGTGAGCTACAGATAGCTTAGCTGGCTAGCCTACCAAGATAGCTAACTAATCATTTCCCAAGAAACGTTATGTGCTGATCAAATCTGACTGTTCATAGAGGGTTACGACGTTATAGTGATATTTTCTCTGGTTAACAAAACAGCTTCTTATCAGGTTAAGCTACTGTTTTGGTATAGAAATGTCTGTGAAGTATACCTAGCATTTTAGCACGCTAGCTAATAAGCTAATTGCTACCTCGCTAATGGTGGTAAAGCTAACTTACGTGAATGTAAAAGCAATAGACTTCCTTCTACGCACTTTAAAAATATAAACAGAGAAGCAGCGCATTGTTGCGATTTTAGCTTTATTCCAGTGTGTTGTGGAAACCGTTTGACTGTTTTAAACATTTACTATCGTGTATAATGTCTTAACATAAAGTAAATAATATAACATAAACCGTAAATTTACGTGGTTCATCGCCTCGTAGCCAGCGTTAGCTGGATGCTAAATATCAGACAGGGCCCAGCTAGTGGCGCAGCGTCACCGCAGTGAACGCTACACCGATAATCCTCGGCTGTCTTCGGCCGACGGCTGTAATGCCTTATATTTTAAACATTTAATTACACAGTTTACACATTATACCCAAACCAACACATGAGTCACATTTACCTTATCTTTGTGCGTATGCCTCATTTATCAAACCGACAAGTATGCGGAGCTTTATTAGCTAAATGTATCGATAATTTCAGGCCCTCCCTCTGATTGCTGGTCCGCCCTCCTTTCTCCTCCACCTCTCCCGACAAGCCGCTTCAGCTCAGTCCCGCCGTCGAATCGAGCCTCGGCGTTTCCCTCAAAATAACACTGATAATGGACACTTCGGTTGTTCGGGATGACATAACAAAACGATTCTTACCATCATCTCCAGTGTTTTGTCCTCCATCTCCGGCTCCATGTTGACGATCCCCCCCGAAACTCGCTGTGAAAATGGAAACCCAGCCCTGCGTCGGCGGCCCGCAAATGCAGAGACGTCATTCACTTTGCTCAACCACGCAGCTTTGGTAGGGCAGTGTCAAAAGGCTGGGTGGGGGATGGAAACGCCTATGCAAAGGAAAAAAAGGCACCAATTGGACGGATTTTGTCAAAAGGGAGTGGTTCCCTAGCTTTGCCTTTTATTGATTGGCTTACCGTGCTACCAAGGCTTTCCCGGTGACTCCCCCAAACAAAAGGGCAAATGGATGAAGATGCTGTTGCTATCCTGAAGAGGAATACACTAAGGCAAAATCAATCATCCGCATAGCTTTGCTATGAGATGCTGCTGGATGTTAGCTATTTTAATGACATGTGTGATTAAAGGCAAGGGTAATTCAAACTCTTCTCCATAAAACAGTAACTTAAGTTATTTTAGGTTTAGTATTGCTAATGCTTTGATCAGAGATTCGAGCTGGTTCACTTCACTTCCATCTAACTTCATATTTTAGCAATCAACACAGGATCCTGGGTGGCTAAAATATATACTAATTGAATAAGATGATAGATAATCAAACTTCATCTCTTGCACAAACCTGGACCACTGAGTTAACCAGATAACTGCCACATAAAACCAGGAAATGCCATAACAAGACCTGTTTAAACCTCCAACAAAGCAACCCAGACAACTAAGCAAACTGGGCGCTTGGTGTTATTCTTTATCTTGGTTTACTTTTGTCAATAGTTTTTAATGAAACAAATGCTGATACCAAAATGTCAGAACGTAAATGTTATCTTGCTAAAATGTGCAGAATGCTTTAGTATTCCCAGGAGGAAATTACTCAAAGCTCCTTAATGTTTTTATGTGAATTATTTTGTAAGAAACAATGTTTTTCATTAACAGCTCTGTGAACTGTGTAATAGTCATCACAATTTCTTCATAGATTCATAAATGAAAACTCACACTTTGAACTAATTTCCTTAATGGAGGCGAAAAAACTCAAAATCTCACTTTCCAAATGAACATTTACAACTGTATCCACATTAATGAATGGACAAATTCAGGTTCTGAATTAATTTCTGATTACAATAAACTGTCATAGGTTAACAAACACCATCACATACAGCGCTGTGTTAAAGTATTTGCCCTCATTCCTAATTCTTTCGTATGCATATTTGACACACTTAAATTCAGATCGTCAAATTTTAATAATTACACAAAGATAACCTGAGTAAATAAAAAATGTAGTTTTAAAAATGTTGATTTTGCTTAAGGGAAAAAGCTGTCCAAACCTACATGGCCCTATGTGAAAAAGTAATTGACTTGCTATAATTGATGAAATCATGAATTTTGTGCTCTACAGAAAATAAAATCCTAAAGGAGATTGTGCACTTCTCTGCAGCAGGACAATGACCCGAAACACACCAGCAAGTCCACCTCTGATTGGCTTTAAAAAACTAAACTAAGATTTTGGAGTAGCCTGGTCAAAATCTGGACTTGAATCCAACTGAGATGCTGTGGCATGAACTTAAAAAGGTGGTTCATGCACAGAAACCATTCAATGTGGCTGAATTAAAACAATTCTGCAAAGAACAGTGGGCCGAAAATTCCTCCAAAGTGATGTGAAAGACTCATTGCCTTTAATCACAAACGGTTGACAGCAGTAGTTGCCAACACAGGCAGCAAAACTAGCAATTATTTTTTCTACATAGGGCGTGGCAGATTTGGGCAAGATTTTCCCTTGTTCAATTAAATCATTTAGAAGCAGTAAACTCTCTTGTATTTACTTGGGTTACCTTTGTGCCTTAAAATTTGTGGCAAATTTGTTTTTAAAAAAAATCCATCAGGAAGGGGGCAAATACTTTTTCATAGCACTGTATCTAGTGAATCTAGTAACAGACTCATATTTAGGAATTTAGTTTTATCTAAACATCTTATTTCAGGGGAGCACTATGAATACGTCCTACAATTTAAAACAGGGTTTCTACATGAGATGGATGCTGATTATTCAATTACACATCTGAATCCCTTAAAAGTAGGCATGCATACTTATCATTCAGACACAGCACAGGATTGAGACGACAGCAGATGAGGAGGTAGCAATGGTTTTCAGCAGTTCAAATTTAATACTTTGTCCCCCTTTCTCTACAGAAACCCAGGTAAAAAAAATCCCCCACTCTCATAAAATACAACAGCAGCAGTTACCAGTAAAAAAATGAAATGCAAAAAAAAAAAAGAAAGAGAAAGCATAGAAGGGACAAGAGAGAGAGGGCAGGGACATGATGAGGCAAGAAAGGAAAATATATTTTTCTATATGTGAGGAGTGAGTCCAAAGTTCATCTTCAGACCGGGTTAGGGGCAGCGAGGAATCTGGGAACTTGCTGTTGTGTTCATTCAAAATGGAGGGGAGAAGGAAAAAAAAAAGAGAACAAAATGAGTCAAGTCCAATCCAACTAGGGGAAGGAACCAGCACTCTAAGGCAGGGATTTATTCAGGAAGGGCTTTCTCCCTCTCTGGATGAAAGAAAATCTCACTCCTCTTCAGCCTGTGTGATGTATCATGTCGTGTGTACAGATGAAATGTATGTGCAAGTTTGTGAATGCGACAGGTAAATTGGAAGGTGTGTCTGTCATATATATGGTCAACACAGTTGCACCTCTCACTTGCTGCAAGAGAGGTGGCATTTTTCTTTCCTCATTTTTCCCCCATTCATTCCTTTGCTTTATTTTTTCTCCCAATATCAGTCCCCGACTACCTAGTAGTCATCCAAATCAAAGAACTCATCGTCCTCTCCTTGGTACTCCATGCCCTGGAAGTCCACCCTGTACCGCAAGATACCTGAGAAACAACAGATGACAGATTAACAAGAGTAAAACAATGGGCTGCCAGCTCTAGTCATGTTCTGTTACACTGTGCCACCATTAAAGCAAGAATCTATTAAAATAAGCTAATCACCTTTGCTATAGGTGGAAGTATTATCAAAGGCATACATTCTTGAAAAGTGCTTTTTCAAGTGCTCCTCTCTGAATTACAAAAGCAAAAAAACTTTTGACCTTTTCTTTCAGTTTTGTACTTGTTCCTTTCTTTAAAAAAAAAAAAACTACTACTATTAAACTAATTTGACTTGCTATTGTAACGTCTGCATATTAGACCGCTAATTTGCCTCTACTATGCCTAATTTCTAAACCTCCCCATCTACCATGTGTATCCATAGAGTATACTCAGAGACTGGGCAAACAAGACAAACAACAAAACAAGAAAAGAACATCATGTTCCCTCTACTGGTATCAGTCATATTTTTTTACTCTGCTGTGGTAAGATTACACAACGTGTTTGTGTGTTCACATTGGTCTTAAATATTCACATTTATAACCAATAACTGCTAAATATTGATTATAGTCTACAGTTGATGTACTTGTGCCAGTCATGCAATCATATAGCCCAGGGAGGGCAGTTGGTATATGGTGTGCAGCATGTCATACAATCTGTTATCTGCAAAGTAAAACCGGATGTAGTGAAAGAGAAGAGAAAGCATTCCTAAGGCACCCTTCATATCTTGCCTACAGCCATCTTCCGCATGGCACATATATAGAGGCTTGAACCTGACCCCTCTAGCTGAAAGTGCATGAACTCACTAAGCTGCAGAACAAAGTTAAGGCATTAAATAAACACTGAGCATATATATCTTCCATTCATCTGTGATGCTGTACAGATGTACAGTTTAAGTGTCATAATCTACTGTAAACAATGGTGCGCTCACCCCCAATGCCTCCAAAGCCCTTGACAAACTGGGACCCCTCCTGGCTCTTGTCTGTGACTATCTCCAATGTGGCTCCAAATTTCTTGTAGTTGTTGGCAAACCACTCCAGCAGTGGCATGCTCTCAATGAGCTCATGTTCCTGCCCCGTCTAAGAAATGATCGGAGTCAGAAACACATGGCATGATGGGTAAATGGGTAAAGTGTGTAAACGAAGCCACGGGAATCTGTCATTGTTTGCTGCTCCTACCTCCTTGTCTGTGAAATGAGACTTGTCTTTCTCCTGCTCTGGTGTTAAGTACAAAGTTTTCTCATCTAAAAAGCAAAAGACAAAAATCAAGATTATAGCACCATAATATGTATCACCATAAATCTCTCACATCACAAATGCACATTTTGTGTACCGTTCTCTGCTCCGTTGCTCTCCGCCCCATGCACACGTAGAATGTAACGCATAGTGTCTAAGTTCTCATAGACTATGAGAATCTCCACTGCTCCCATCTCCAACGCTTTAAGTGTGTCCTCCACACCAAAACAGTACTTCCCCGTGTCCTGACTGATCTCATCAAAGTACCGCCCTATGAAGGGGCACAATCATTAGAAAAAATAATTTAAGTGCAGAGACCTAGACAGTTGTTCCCACAGCATGACTCACCGATGAGCTTCTTTTCCTGGATGAACTTGACATTAGAAAGAACCTCAGCTGACAGCTCAATAGCCTGGTTGAAACCATTCTCTCCTCCATAGGAGATGTCCACTAGCTTCAGAACTTTGGCCTGTAACCTCTGTAGAAAACAAAAGCACACATGTTAAACACTATATCAACATACAGGTTTAAGTTGTAATTATAAGCAAACTTAATAAACTTAAATTCAGGTTTAAAAGACAACCAAGTTGTTTTGACTAAATATATTTGATGATATTTTTAAAACTGACCAAATTAATGTCTTTCTTTGGCATGTATTTTATATCTATTTATTAGAGATAGTCATACTGCAGTGTTACTCCTACCATTATACAAGGGGATGCCCCGCCCCCCGAACGGCACCACCCGCCCCCCCAAGACCGTCAACTTAATTTTATTTCATCAGATATTCTGTACAGAGCCAGATCATTTTGAAGTCATTTCATGTTTCCTTTTTTTCCTTTATTGTTAATTGTCCCCGACACAGATTCGGGATCGGTCAGTGTGCCAATTATTTTCTGAATTATTCCACACCCCATGCTTGTGTGCTGCATCAGGAATGTCTGCATATTTAAAATACACAATAACCACTGCAAAACTACAAAAACTGAATCATAACCGAGAGAAGTAGTGAAAGTACGGTGGCCGAGACATTTCAATCCAGAAAGTGAATGAAGGTTTGACACGCTTCAACGCTGGGGAAACGGAACAGGGGCTAATCCCACAAATGGTTTGTCCAGCGACAACGGCGCCGCCCCCGCCCCCCCAAAACAGGAAACCTGGGGGAAACACTGTACTGAAAATTTTTGTTGTAACAAATTAAATTCCTCTGTAGTCTAGTTTGTGAACTTCTTAAAAACACATTCACATGCACAATAATTTATATTACTGATATGTTAAGAAGAACACAGACTTACTGGGTCAAACATGTCAGACTGGCTGAGCTCAGTCTTGAAGTCAGCAGAACCAGCCAAGACCATTCCCGCCACATTAACTTTGTCATTTGACACAAAGAGCTGGACAGCCGTCTCAGCTACCTTTCTCACATAGTTGTGTCTCTTCTCCATTCTCAAACGAGCAAAACGCAAAGCAGACTGCCCTCCTCTGCCTAAAGAAAGATGAAAGATACAATCCTTAGAATGTTTATGAACAAAACTAACTAGTGACAAGTTGAGCTTTGTTCGTCAGTACCGTGCTTCTTGGGTAGGTCCACAGTGAACTTGTGCAGCACCTCTCTGGTGTTACCCTGCAGGGTGCCAAACAGCGCCCCACTACCGTCGATCACAATAAAGCCAAACTTACTGTCATCAGAAAGCAAGGCTGTCAATGCCTGTGTTATCAAGAGTAAAGGAGGAATGGATGATGAGAATGAAAAACAAAATGTAATTGATGAATATGAGATCATACAACAAGGTCCCATTAATTTTCTCTATAAATTAGAAATGTTGTATGCAAACAATCAAATGCTCTCACCTCGGTGTGGAACTTGTTGTCGCAGAGGTACAGAGAGGTGTTGATTGGCTTAAAAGGCTCAAAGTCGATATTGACTTTCTTCTCCTTGCCTTCTTCTGTTACAATGGTGCCACAGTACACAACCAAACCATTGGGTGGCACTGATAAAGAGAAAAAAAGTCAGATGCTAGAAATCAGATAATGATCAGGTTTTTGATGTATACACAATCAGTGCGTTGACATGCACTCAAGTAACCGGGTTACAATCGCCTTTCTCGAATAAGCTGATTTCTTAACTGTAAATGGAAAACCTGGTTACCGTAATCGTGGTAGGGGATTAGGGAAAAGGTAGATCTCTCTCAGGGGACTCCAATTACTCTGCCATGTATACGCGTAACTGGGTTCCTAAATCAACTTTTTACAAGTGCATGTGCACGACAAAGTCTGCAGACACTTGCCACTCTACTACTTTCAGCAGATATGAGCAGCTGAATGAAAGGGGAGATCATTACACAGAGCGATGTTGCCTCATTTTTAAATCAAGTCTGCCCAAAATCCAACTAAAACCAACACAGAGTGCCCTGTAGACGTCTAAATAAGTCACTTCTCACTGTGTGTTTCTTTGTTTCAAACACTGTAAATCACCTTCCCCAACACACATCTCAAAAAATTAATAAACATAAGACAAAGGAAATCAGATTACTCATTTGCTCCATGTATAAGCAGATTTCCAGTAACTAGGTTTATTTAGTGCATGTAAACTTGAGAAACCTGGTTGCCCTGACTAACTTGCTTACTTGAGTGCATGTAAACACAGTCAATTTCTCAAACATAAGCTAGTAGAGTATTTAGAGAGTTTTCTGAGTTAAAGATGTCACTATATGTGCACTCGAAGGTTCTGAAGGGACATGATAATCTGTGAACTACTGGTGTGTTACTAGTCGGTAACATACACCATTCGTCCATGCTTATAGCCACCTATTTTGAAACTCAATCCTATAATCACCAAATATTGTGCCTGTTAAACACTGTCCTCTCATTCATTAGCTGGATTAATTTGTCCTCAGTAGAAAAAAGTAGCCTTTCTCCTTTGTTTGAATGGGACATGTACATTTTCACAGCAAGGGCTGGCACGTACAAAAAAACAACAATGCATAAAAAAATGCTTATCTGGTTCAGGTAGACATTGCCCGAGACCGAATCAATGCAAAGAAGCTGTGTTAGTGGGGCGTGTTCTTTCACGTATGAGTGACAACAAAATGCAATATGGGAAGGTCAATAGAGGAAATACATTTAGGCAGTTAAGGATTATTAGATGCTAAAACACAGTGTACTAAGATTGTACAACTCTTTAATTTATCATAGCAGCAGCTGTTTACTCATGTTAGAATAATCCTCCAGAAATGCATTCTTACTGTTACATGATTACTAAACACTTTGTTAGATGACATCATATTGCATTGCTGAAAAAGCTGAACCACATCCAATTTTGCTTGCATTGTTTTTTGCAGAGCACCATGATGCCAGTACTTGTTACATATAGGCACTTTCCCATTCAAATGAAGAATGAGTATTTAAATCCCGCCTCAACTTTTTCACGTACATTCAAGTGAAGATACCTGGTGGCTTACTTTGTGACGTCAATGCAGTATTTCTGCTTTCTACCTTAAAATCATTAATAGCAAAGTTAAGTTGC
>JAUBNQ010000002.1:11126170-11136700 GCA_032353495.1 Ctenopoma kingsleyae | reverse complement strand
ATGATCAGTGCATTGATAGTAGGGGTAGTGTAGCAGCATAGTATTGAAGCTTTGGGATATCAAGGAGCAAAAGAGAGCGAGTTTTCTTAAGCTACAGGTGCATTTAATATTAGGCTACAAGGAAGAACAGTTCCTTACCTCAGTTGTTTTATTTTCCCTTATTCCCTTATGGTCAAAGATAAGGGAATTGTGGTCTTAAGGATAGTAGGCAGTACTGTCCTTAAGACCACAATTTCCTTATCTTTGACCATGACACACTCACTGTGACGCAAAGATAAGGGAATTGTGGTCTTAAGGACAGTACTGCCTACTGTCCTTAAGACTTCCCTTATCTTTGCATCACAGTGAGTGTGTCATGGTCAAAGAAGGACAATGAAAACAGTGAACATGACAGTGAGGGAGACTAAATAATGAGGACAAAGGATATTTAAAAAAAATATCCACTTGCCTAGTATCTTTAATGGGTGGATTACATACCTGAGAGGTAGACTGAGAGTAAAAAAAGAAAAAAGTAACATGAGACTGATAGGAAGAAAAACAGACAGCACAACAAAACATTTGACAAAACTGTGCTTGCTCAGTTAAACCTTCACTATGCATTATGTCACCATCAAGGTGCAGAAAAAAATCTAAAATGTAAATGTAAAGGTTTCAAAGCACAGGATTTAACCTCACTATGTTGATTAATTTTTAAATTAAACACTGTGATTGTTTGCAAACTGTGACTTATTAATTTTATGCCTTGACAGTTCTTTGTCATGGTTTCTGCGTTTTTAACATTTAGTTTGTACAAATACCAAATACCAAACATAGCAACCAAAAAAAAGTAGAATAAGAAAAGTAAAAAGTACATTATATTATGTTATAAACATAGTAAAAATGCGTGATATTTTTCTGCAGTATGAGGAACTTAATGAGAGTCTCCATGGTGATGTTATCATAGCGGCATTGAAGCACAGCTGTCTGGCGTTCAAGGTGACAGAGATCGAAGCAACTCACTGACTGCGAGCATTATGTCATTTCACACTACACTAACAACACAAACTCAGTTTCAGGTGACAAGCGAAAGAACAGAAAACAAATGAAGGAGGAAAAGGTTTTAAGATGAGACAGTGGCAGCAAAATAGAGACAAGAAAAGGCAAGGCACGACAATAGATATTAGGACAATGGCAACAAGTCCATCTTATCACTGCACTTGAGTGGAAAAAAAAAGGGCTACTAGCTGTGTTTACATGTGTCACTAATAATTAGAATAACAGTCCAAGATAAGCCTAATATGGCACTATTGGAAGGGATTTTCAGTCAGACTGAGAGGGGTGACATAAAAATACATTCAGTTCAACAAGAAAATATTAGCACTGTAAACACTTGACCATCGTTTCTCTCTCACAATAAATACATACTTACTGTGCATGTTTTGCTGCAGTTTTGGTAACATTAGGTGACCAAGAGGGACCTGCAACCAATGCAACATTCTTTAAACTGTTAAATACCATTAACATTTCAAAAGCTACAATAAAAATTTTCTTCTCTCAATGTGACATGGTTGATTGGGACACATGTAGAATCATGACTCATGGACTGTTTTTATGCGCTGATGTAATTACTGTTTGTGAATTTGGAGTCAGATAAGTTACAGGTGCTCATGTGGAGCTAGCTTCTCTCATCTCAACACATCCCTTAGCAATTTTTCCACACAATAATAAATACATTAAAATAAAACAACTGAGGTAGGGAACTGTTCTTCCTTGTAGCCTAATATTAAATGCAGCTGTAGCTTAAGAAAACTCTCTCTCTCTTGCTCCTTGATATCCAAAGCTTCGATACTATGCTGCTACACTACCCCTACTATCAACGCACTGATCATTATTATATGAATTTTTGCATTCATTGAATATGTAAATGTTGGCACTGCATATGCATGTGCTGTTTTGTGTGTCTGAGATTGTTGTTTAAATAGAAAGAATAGCCATGTGCGTCCATCTTGGTTTCTTCTGAATGAACTGAATTTTCTTAAAGTTGGAAAACAGCTGCTTCTTTTTTTAACTATATTTCCACCATATTGGCAGACACAGTGGGCAGTACCACTTTGTGTGTGTCAAAACAATTTAGATTCAGATTGAATGTTTTGAGTATGTAAACACACATTCAAGTTGGAATCTCTAATAAGAATGATTTCAATCATACTGAAGAAATATTGTCCATGTACAACCACTGCCTTAATTCATATGGTGTGGAGGTGGTTTGTACCATTGATTTTTTTTATTTATTTATTTTTATATAAATTTTCATTACCTTCATAAAAATCTAATCAAACTCATGAGGCAGCAAAACTCATAAAATGAAGTGGCCTTTTCTCCATCAGGGGACTAATAGATTGTTTGTGATCCAGAGCTGGTGCCTGATGTAAACATCAATTAGATCCTGATCTGATAACACACTGCACTGTTTACATGCTACTGTAGCTTTTTCATGTTAAATCACAATCACATTATTAAATCTGCCTCGGACGTGATTGCATTTCCAACCCGACGTTTGTCCTTCACTCTTTTCTGAATCTCCTAATCTTAATCTGGTTGTACAGGCATGCTATTTTTACACCAGTCTAGCTAGTGCAATGTCCATTTCTGGTTGCTAAGCATTGAGTTTTCACACTGGGAGTCAAAAAACAGATTGCTATAGCAGAATAAAGATGGAAAAAAAATGTTAGGAAGTGACAGAAGGAAAATGAGACCCACACATAAACAATAAAGGTGTCAGAGCTCATTTATGTAAAGAAACACATCTACGGAGAAGGAATGCTTGGTCATTTCTTACTGTGAAATCTGCGAAGCCAGAAAACTTCACCCAAGCAAAAACACTGACAGAGATCCCAACCTTTCTCCTGATTTTTTGCTTTATTAATACAGGGCTTGGCCTCAATTCCATTTAACATATCTGACCTCTTCACTTGAAAATTACATTTTCACTGTGAGGAAAAAATAACAGGCAAAAAAGAATGAGAGAAAGGTTAAAGGTAATTTAACATGGGTGAGTGGACTGAGAGTAGGCACAAACACTTGCACTTTCACTAAGACAAATATCAAAATAATAAAAAAAAAACATCTGGTACAACTCGTAGACAGATAGATACCAGCACAATCATACTGAATGAAATGAATAATGAGCAAAGGAATGCTGAGAGGAGAAATGGTCGCATGACTGAAGCACAAAAGTGGGGAGAGAAAAAAGATGTAGTGACACTGATAAGATGAGAAGACGATGACAGGAGAGGTCAGGAGAGTAGACAAGGGAGGCAAGATGAAAGAGGCTTTCAAGAATAATAACTGTGAGAGAGGAAAGTTTTGATCCATTCTAACCTAGTGAGTGAGCAGCACAGACTCATTAACTAACCCATCCATTGTAATGCACTCACTCATACTTCCTGCATGTCCTCATTCTCCTCCTACTTCTTCACTCACCTTCAATTTACTTATTTTCTTTTTCTTCTTACTTAATTGAAAAACTTCACAAGGTCATGGCATTGCACCACTGGCACTGACACTGGTAAATGTGCTTGCATAACAGAATTCAGATAATAGATGTCTAGGATGATGGTGGTTAGTATTATAATTCTGCTCAGGCTTTCAGTCATACGCCTGTTGCTGATAAATTGGAAAAAAGGCTGTAAAACAAAGAAAGAATGTGACTGTGTCATGAATGAAGACTTTTTCCTGGAATGCTTTTTGGTAAAAATATTCCATTTCTTAGGGACTCAACTGATTGAAAAGGGGGCATGTCGAAAGTAAATGTCAAAGAGATTTTTGGTATGTATGTGAGTGTGTGGATTTCCATAGAAAAATAGGGGTAAACCAGGTGTTGTTGTGGTAACATTATTCTGAATTATAAATAACAACAACAATAATAACGGTAATAATAATTTATGTAATTATAGTGATAGTGATGTGAGAAAAAAAAATTAGGATCATGTCAAGTATGAAAAATTAAAAATGTGCACCACTAAAATAATCGATAAATAAGATGCTGGGTTGGAAATACAAATCTATTCTGACGTGGACATCTGAAATATATTTAAGTTTTTAATAAGTTATCATTTTAAAGTTGAATTCAATTTTAACAAACGATTGCTATTAATATATGTAAAATTATTTAGAAATCCAGTCTTATCAAGCTCCAGTGTGTTGAGCATAATAAAATATACAAATAAAAAAAAAGAGGTGGCTAAGATCAAAAACCCTCCCTGTGTCCTTTTTGCCAACAAACTCTTCCAGAGAGGAAGCTGGTCTCTAATTAATAGCTACAGAGTTGGACATGTGTCAGTAGGATGTTTTTACACTGTTTTTGGTGCTTTTACTTTTATCTTTATGTTAGTTTAGGTTTAGACTTTCAGATGAATGGTATTTGTGTGATCTGAACTGACTTTGCACAGCCCTAATTTTTCAGGTGGCTCTCTGGTTAAGAAAAATGTGTGTTTTGTTTGCTCATTGCTCTCTGGTGTTTGCTCTGTCCAGCTCCTAATAGTATATAAAGCAGTTTATAACTAAATAAATGAGAGCTCGAACAACCATTCCCAGAGGCTACATTACTGATTGTTACTAGAAAAATGAGCATCACTTTCAGGGTTTGATAAACTAATTAAAAAGGTGTTTCTTCTCTTTTACCCAAGGGGCTGCAGAGAACAAAAAGAGATCAGAGGGAAATAAAGAACAGAAATACAAACAGATCAGGAGGAGATAAAATGTGCCTCATTCTCTGCTTGGTGAATGTTCCTCCGAGACTGAATGTTGGGCCTGTGAGAGGCACTCAAGCAAGGGATGGCAGAGAAAGATGGTAGAAGGATGAAAGCATAAAGAAGGCCTCTGGGAAGATAAACTGATAGAACAAATTTAATATCAAGAAAATTAAGTATTGAACCTGGCCACGTGTTTCTGTTCAATCCTGCAGCCACAAAACATGGTCAAATATTAATATGGATGAAGTCCAGGAATGGTGAGACTTCATAGACTATTTTCAATTTGAAAAGAATAAGCTCCTGTGCGAGTTTTCCTTCCAGTCATAACCTGTATTTTGCAGCTGCTTTAGAAAGGGACACACTCTAAACTGAAACCTAAAGTGTAATTTCTTTATTTAATATTACATCAAGATCAAGCAGGTAAAAACCTCTGAACCTAAGAAAGTTTGATACAGGACCAAATGATCACAAAAATAGTCATACATTTAGAAAAGAAAAGATCATAGAAAAATATAATTCTAAAATCACCGACTAATTAAAACATGTGTGACTGCAGCCTGAGGAGAAAAGGTACTTCTTTGAAGTGAGGGAGGGGGAGAGCACAACGCTACCTGCCCTACGGTAGCTGAAAGAGGACACTACATAAAGCAATGCCTCAATCAACAAATTGTCCTCCAGTAGATGGGAACAGACTATTAAAACAGACTTCTTTAAGCGTGTTAACAAACAGCATTATTTGTAGCTTTCAAAGTCTCCTACATCATTTGAAATTGAAAATATCCCTAACTTTCTCAAAGTTGTGACCATCAAAGTCCTCCATAACAATATATATTTTTTAAATATTCTATATTGTAAGCCAAAATGGTAGATTTTTCTGCAGCCATCTTTTGATATATTTGATCTCATCTGTGAAAACAAAAGATCATAGTTAGATTAATCCTACATATAATAAATATCACAAGCCTCTAATTGAAATTTTGCCCTATAATGTAAAGAAGGGCATCCATATTTCAACAAACCATCAATTTTGTTGCACAGGTAAACTGAATAGATCAGGTTTCCATATTGGCGTTGTTAAATTAATACCAAAATGTATCAGTTTAATAACTAAATATATCAAGAAGATTGTTACTAATAATGGCTTTATATGTAATTTAAATGCTAAATGTTTAATACTTCAGAGAAATTAACTAGTTACATCAACAATTAACTACTGATCTCAACCACATATACCATCTGGTAATGAATGAGACTCCAGAATCATGCATGTATTTTAACCACACAAGGTCAGAGAGAAGGGCATAAGACTTCCTGTGAAAGCTAGCAGGTAGTGCATCAAGGCTGTGTTGAGGTGGTGGTTGGTTTGGCCATTTAAAAAATTTATAGAATAAAAAGACTGAACCGGTGATTTTGTGTGTGGTATATACAAGCTAAAGACTGATGCCTAAGGCAGGGTTCACTCTGTGTGCACTTGAGTGTGTGGGGGTGTGTGTGCTCACACCTGCATGCAAATGGGATTGTTATATCTTTCCTATCACACAGTCAAATTTGATATCAGCTATACTCTAATCCCAGAGAGAAAGCACACTGAATGCAGAGAGAAACAACTGACCCTCAGCAGATGCCAGACAAGGTTGTGGCGTTTTTCTTTTTTTTCTTTACTGTGAAAAAGAATAATTGAAGAATAATTTACAGAATACAAATGACAGCACAATAAAATGGAGACTGCTCTGATCTTTGTAGTCCTAGCTAAGAAGCTGTAAGCACGTTTTCACACCTTATTATGTTTTCTTTGTTCCGAATCAGCCAATGAGTTTGTAAATTTTTAGCATTTTTCCCTTGGTTTGGTTTCTTTTCATATGGGTCCTTATTGGTCAGAGATGTCTGCTGTGGGAACAACAAATGTAAATACAGGAAGAGGGTCCTGTGTTGTAGATTAATGGTTTCGGTCTCAGTGCAGTGGTTGTGGTCTGCACCTGAGTGCAATTACAGTGTTCACACCAGACCAAACAAACCACACCAAGGGGAAAACAAACTTGACTTTGATTCAAACATACAAAAGCCTGTAGGTGTGAAAACATGTAGTCAATTTTTACACTCTGATTCAAATTTCATGTTTATATTTAGTGCCTAAAAATTGGATGACAGTGAGGCCGTGGGAGGAATCTGCAGGAGAATCAAGCTCACAAGGTTGCATAATAATTAGACAGACTTAGGTGAGGTGGTGAAGCAACCCCATCCACATTCCTCTTGAGTCTGCAGACCACAACCTCAGCCCAGGACTGCTGTTGGTTAGGAGTAGAACAATGGCCACGTTCCTCTTCTGCTCATCAGAAAGCCTCTTGATGTCCTCTTTAAGGTCAGCAATCTTTTTATTAGCTTTCTGAAGGTATGCACATACTTGCAAATTCACAATGTCAAAGATCATTTACCCATTTATTCTTGTTTGCCAGAAAAGATTGTTTTTGTATAGTCTCTCGAAAAGGCCTTAATCAGAACATGCATGCAATACACTGAATGAACACTGAATCACATTTGTTATTTTCAGTCTCTTCACTATAACAAGCTAACACCGTGTCTAAATCATTCAGCCTTGCCCCTCATCAAACCATCTTCATCATCTTCATTGTGATTTTTAAGTGAGCACAGGATTAGGTTCCTGCCCACTACTTCCAAGGTTTTGGTTTCCTGTTTTGTTATCTGATCTGTGTATTTTCTACCAACTGAGCAGCATTAACATTCTGCACGAAACACCAGGAGCAGAGACAACTGCACTTTACTGGGCTAGGGCTGAAACACACGATTGTTGCTGATTAATTTAATTTGAGTATTTTCTCAATTAATCAATTAACTGATTGCACTTTAAAATGTCAGAAAATAGTGAAAAATACCTGTTAGTTTCAGTCATGCTTTTAATGTCTTGTTCATTCAACAAACAGTCCAAACAAGTCCAAAATAGCTGCTGATCAACTTTATGTTGATTGATTCTTCGTCTGTCCATGCAAATCTGTAATGCAGGCTGCCCTCTGTGTACATCCCTCACCTCCTTACTGCAATAAGCTGCAGTGGATCTTTAATTACCATAATGCTAATCAGCAGCGGAAAAACACAACCCCATTGGATCAAATGATTGATTATTTGGCACAGATTTATCGCCCCTTTGCTGCTGGAGTTTAAAAGAGCTAGACACCATGCTTCAACTCAGTCCTGTGTTATTAATTAAGGCTCAAGCCTTTCTGGCTTCAGGCCCTCTGTTTCCTCCAGAGGCAGTGCAGGCTTTAGGCTTTGGGGCTTGCCTCCAAACTTACTGCAGTGTCTGTCACAACTCTGTGTCTTTTCTTTTAGAAGTGTTGCAGCTTTTTCTTCCACAAAACACACACACACACACACACACACACACACACACACACACACACACACACACACACACACACACACACACACACAGTATGTGTGTTGTTTACCTTTTAATCTGGCCAGTTCAGCATCAGATACACAGCAGAGTCAGAGCTCCACTGATTCACTTCTTCATTTTGGACTGAGCTTGTGTGTTGTTGACTTTGTTTCTGTTTGTAAATAACAAAGGTGCATGGCAGTAAAAATCAACTGCATGTATAGCTTCACTGTTTTTTCCCATAGCATGTGCACCATTTTACCCACTGACCCCATTCAATCACATACACATACACACCCCTCTGTACTTTGTTGTAATCAAATGCATGGCATTCTCTCTAGGTTTGATGAGAATTTAATTGACTTTATCTCCCTTGAGCAGTCTGCCTACTCAGTTCACACTGCCTTATTGCTTCCTTTTCTCTTTTTCTCACCATTGTTTCAGTATGCGTGTCTGTAGACTTTGCAACACTGATTATATATGTGACAGGGTAATGTGATGTGGGTGAGAGCTTGTGGCTGAGGTTTGAGCCATACTGGGAGTGCACATCTGAGTGAAGAGAAGAGAAAGTAATAATCACTGAGGTCATGGGTGTTGACTTTGAGTTATTGTTTGTGAACCATTAAAATCTGAACAGTAAACAAGTGTAATGTCTGAAGAACAAGTAAACTGTGAAAACATTACACAAGGGGATACAATGGTTCTCACTCAATATTTTGCTTAGTCAGTGAGCCACATGGCCATTAAAGGAGTCACATTATGCTTTCATGTTGTGATGTTACATACTGTATATACTTTATGTTTATAGGTGACCATGTTGCACATAGTCCGAGGCCCAAAGTTTGAGGCGCACATGTTTGCATGCTGGCTGGTAGTAGGGGTGGGCACATCAATGGTAGCTCCTGGTAGCTCAATGGGATAAGCATCAGACTGGGCTGCAGAAAAAGGCAGGATCGACTCCCAGCCCACCCCCCATACCAGGTGTGTCCTTGAGCAAGACACTCAGCGCTAGATCCCTGGGCACCTCCTGTGGCTGTCTACTACTCCCCCCAAGGGGATGGGTTAAATGCAGAAGTCAAAATTTCATTGTAACATGTAAATGTGATCAATGACAATAAAGTTGATTATTATCAATTCAAATATTAGTGGTCACTGTCTCACTGGTGCTTTCACCTCTGTTGTGCACATGTTGCTCCTCCTGTGGTGCTGAGCTGACATTGTTGGCTGCGGAGAGAAAGATAAGCGCCATGAAGAACTATTTTACAGTTGTAAAAGAAAACATTTTAGGGATAAACAGAGTTGGTTAAATAATTTAATGTGGTGTAGGATGAAAGGCTCAGGAACAGGTCACGTAATGAGACCTCCAAGTTGGAAGGGGAGTGCTGGAGGCCACTGAGCTGATGAGTGAATACAAACATATTGTTCAGATATAGTGGCTTACTGTTTGTAGGTGGGGGAACACCAGATCTGAAGACGAGCAAAGAATGAATCAGGTGAGTATGAGAAGAGGATCAAAACTGGGAGCGGAGATGTTAAAACCGATGCCATCCTCTACATGCTGCCTGAGAGAGAGTCAGAGATCCAAACAGAGTAATTAGAGTTACAAAACAGTCACAGTTATTAGGGCAGAGACAGAAATCGGGGTCCAGAGGCCAGAAGATTCAAAGAGCCAAGAGAGCAAAGAAACTTACAGACAGAGTCCTTGGAAAGAGATCAGGTCCAAAACAGACACAGGAGTCAGAATACTGCGAGGTCAGGTTCGAATAGCAGGCTGGAGACTTTTCTGCGCAGGATCAGGACAGACAATCTGGCACGGAGTGAAGCAGAGCTGCTTTTAAAGGACAACAGTTAAAACTGATTAGGTTGGTTACTGGAGCTCAGTCTTTTTACGTTTTTTGTTTTAAAGTCAGAGTAACTTAACAGAGGCATTGTAACATATATTTACGCTCTTTAAAAATGGAAATCATATAATGTTGTATTAAGGGCCCTCCAGAATAAAACAGAAACCATAAATTAAGCATAGACTGACTATGTGGATGCGTAAGTAGTGAGTGACAAAGTTGCAGATACAGGATGGGGCGAGGAGCGAAGGTGTGCCTATAGTCTTGAGTTTTGAAACCAAAGCAGTCATAAAATTTCAAATAATTGTAGTATGTTATCCTCTTTTATTATTCCGCCCCTTTTTTCGCCAGCTAACTAGTCCCACATGCTTTGTCATAAAAATGTTTTTCAAACTTCAAATTGTGGGTCTTCTTTAGGAATGGTGTGCTATTATTTTTCTAAGTATGATCTTTTATACTTTATTGTTAATTAATATTTTTCATCATTTTTTTTAATGGATCTCTATGGGAGTCAGAAATTGGGGTGTAATGCATGCTGTCAGTCACTAGATGGAACTGACGC
>JAUBNQ010000002.1:11104107-11122484 GCA_032353495.1 Ctenopoma kingsleyae | reverse complement strand
TTAAATCTAGAATAGAGTTTAAAATCCTTCTTCTCACTTATAAAGCACTAAATGATCAGGCCCCTTCATATCTTAAAACCCTCATAGAACCTTATTATCCCAGCAGAGCACTTCGCTCTGAGTGCTGGTCTACTTGTGGTTACTAGAGTTTCCAAATGTAGACTGGGAGGCAGAGCCTTTAGCTATCAAGCTCCTCTCCTGTGGAACTAGCTCCCAATCCAGGATTTGGAGGTAGACACCCTCTCTACTTTTAAGACTAGGCTCAAAACTTTGTTGGGTTTTCTACAGAATTCTTTATATTGATATATTCTGTGTCTTAAACCTAACACTGTAAAGTGCCTTGAGATGACTTATGTTGTGATTTGGCGCTGTATAAATAAAGTTGAACTGAGAAGTGCCACACTAAATGAGGGAGAAAAACAAGAAACACCTCTTAATAGGATTGCATTAGGTTGTACAGGTGTACCTAATAAAAATGACAATTACTGTATATTATATGTATATATTATAATATTGCAGCGAATTCACATTGATTCACACCAACTGTCCAAACTCCAAAGATAATTTTGGACCCTACAGTATGTAAAAATACACCAAATCCATAGACCTAAGAAACATTTTTTGCTTGAGAAATTACTTAAATTCTGCAGTGCAGCTGGGTTTTTTTTGATCAATCAATTGTTCAGTCATAAAAAGGTAAAGTGATAAAAATTGAGGTTGATTATGAAGAGTAAAATTATAATCATTTTAAAATAATTAGCTTTTTATTGCAACTCTGATGCTTCATGGGCAGGAAGAAAGTTAAATAGTTTAATTTATTTCATGCAGACATAAACACTAATCAAGCACATTAACAAGACAACAAAATGTATGAACTATATTTTTCTCTATGAAAATGAGTGAAAAAGGAACAGATTTCAATATTATCCATAAATATTCTTCCAAAAAAATTTTATTAGTGCTATGAAACTGTGTATGGGCATGAATTTAAAAAAAGAAAAGAAAAAGAAACTAGGCATATGGTTGGAGCTCTTGTTTGCTCTAATGAAGACTCAAAGCAGTGCATAAGAGGGTGCTGAAACAAAAGACTGGTGAGATAATAATGAGAAGAATTCTTTGCTCAAGTGTGAAATACATGCAAATAATTATCAGCCATAACCCACATTTCTTTGCTATGTTGCTTCACTAGCATCCATTTACTGGAAAATAAGATTTATCCAAGAAATTGACCACATGAAAAACTGGAAGTTTATCAAAGAAAAGAACCATAAAGAGTCAGACGAGAGAGAGACTGAACAAGATTGAAAAATAAAGACTGAAGACCATAAGAAAGGCAAAGCCGTGTTTACAAACAGTTGTTGCTGTTATCCAGTTTTTATAGTTATCATTATACTACTATTGTTATACTAGTTATTATTTCCCATTATTTCCAAGACACTTGCATTTTCGCAGCAGTCAGAAGTGAGAATTTTCTGCAGATCTCCAAGAACTAAACACTAGTTTATGATTTTACTATAGAAAATGAGAAATAAAGCTTTGTGTCTCAATCATGATTTAACAGTCACAGAACAACACCATAAGTATCATAATATACTCGGTGAAGTCAGTTAACACTTCATGATGAACCACACTATGAGGTACAGATGAGGTATTATGTCTAGAGATTGGTAAATTGTCTGCTTTGTAAATACAGATCAGAAAGTTTTGGAACAAAGCTGAGGCAGAGAATTAATTAGATGTGCAAACGAGAAAAATAATTTGATTTAGTATAAACACACTGTGACACAAAGTCCTTGTTTAAACAGAAGCCCTGTGGATAAAAACATTATCCCTGGATTTTGTCTTGATTATGATGAAATGATTCAGCTAAGAGCTAATGGAACATAACAATAAAATCCTGATGTGTAAATAGTACAAAATACCCCGGAGCACATAGGTTACATTGATTTTTAATTTAAGGTGCTATTCATTCGTTTCTTTGGCCTGTTGAGAGCAGAATAAAACCTGTAAATACAACAATTACAACATGTGCCCCATAAGGTTGGTATGGTAAACATGTTATCAAAATTTGTAATTTTGTCATTTTAAGATTGCTTGTAAAGAAACAAAGATTAACAAAGATCTGTTAAAAGACTAAAAGGGTCCTTCCATAATGGCAAAGACTTCCCTCTTTCCTTAGTTCTATTTCTTCTCCAGTTCTGTTAATTTGCCTGTTTCCATCAGCCACTTTTTTCTCCAGAGCAGAAACTATAAAAGTGAATAATGACATATTCCTTTAACTGCCAGAGCCTTACAAAAGAGCCTGAACGATTAAAAGACCTTATAATCACCTTCTGTGCCTAGCAGTCACCTTCACCTTACTGAATTATATCTCCTTCTCCTCAAATTGACTCTTTTGCTCTATTCCCTGTTTCTGTATGTGGTTTCTCTTTGTAGTGGAGTATAAACATGTGAACTGGAACATTTTTGATGTTCTCCATAATTATCTGAGAAATGCTGTCAGTTAAATTTGTCAGTATCCTGATGAGGGGATATTTGTAGTTGTGTGTTCACTTTGTTGTCACTACAGTTACTTAAGCTGTTTTCAGACATGCTCTGAAACCCTGGACTTCTCTAGTATGTGAGAATGCAAATTTCCATGTCAGTCGTCCATGTCATGTGTTTTTGCAGTGCACTTTTTATGTCACTTCATGTCCAGAATTTATATGTGGTTTTCATCTGTAACACAAACTTTTCAGTTATATCTATTATGTGAGTGCCAGTTAAAAATATTCATACTGAACCTTTATATTCTTACCATTTGTTAACAAATCATAGTTTCTTGTCCAGGCAAAGTGAATACACATTTGTGTATGAGAACACGCAAATCAACAGAGACGTCTTATGGTTTAGGGGCTTTTCAGGAGTCCTCATCTTGAAGTGGTCATCCTAAGAAAAACAACAGAAGAGACCTAGGGATTGTAGGTCTTCAAATAGTATTTATTCCTCTAAAATCAACAAAAGCAACAAACTACAAGATGAATGGAGTCCATGTGTCATTAATGTTTTAACCACTGTAGTAGCATAGGCTAAAGAGTATCACTACTGTCACTGCTCAAACAACAACATCCCTCCCATGATTATCACACCCTGTATGTCGCAGGGCATAATAATTTAATGTAGCTAACTGCGATGACTTTTGATCTAGAATGGTACAGTATGCAGTTATCAGGTCCAGCAGTTCAAATGAAATTTAGAAAGTCTACAATGATTTGTTCATCTGATTATCTCCCCTCCCCAGACCACTGATCTGTCCCATTGAGATGAGACAAATCACAGAGAATTAGGCTCCAATTATACTCCGCAAGCAGGCTAACCTCTCTTCATCTGTCATCCTCAATTAGCCACACAAGCAAATGTTTGAAGTTAAGTACTGATTAGAGGGCTCTATACTGAAAAATGATTCCCCTTTCCACCCGCCTACACAAAAAAACATCTATCTAATGTAGCTTTCAGTGTTTTTTCATGCCAAGGGCAGAGTGTTGGCATAATTACAGTCAAATCGGTGTATGATCAAAGTGCATGTGTCAACACCTGAGTATTTCTAATAAATGAGCACTACTGATTTTGAGAGTTTGGTAAATAGATCTGTGATATGTGAGGTAATGTGCTGCAGAGGGATGTTGTGTTTTGTCTACTCTATACACTATGCAACGTAAGCTCGGGCTAGCATGAGGTCCAAAATACTCTGCTCCACTCAGTCTTTCCTTTTCCCTGCTCTGCTATGCTCTGCTGTGCTCCACCACGCTCTGCTCAGTGCCTCAGGTAGTTACCCTAATGAGATTACAATAAAAGAGAATTCTCCTAAACTTACTAATCAAGTGGAAATCATTGAAATTCTTTGGCTGGTTAGAAGGAATGAGCATTTCCTTTAGTGAATATATCCACACTGCTGCCAGTGCTATTTTTTTCATATGCTTTGACAGCACCTCTACACATTTCTAGTAAAAAGAAAAATTTGAAAAAAAGTTACATACTGAAATCTTTTATAAATGGCCTTAGTGAATTGGCCCTAATGTAGCACCTAAATGATATCCCAGAATGATAGATGATACTCTAAATTGAGCTTGCTTTTTCTTGTTAGTTTTACTGGTTTATGCAAAATTCAGAACCAGTAGTTTGTTTCTGACAATGCCTCAAGGCATGCTTCAGGAGTAAAACTGCTTCATCACCCACAGCTGGATCCAAATCATTACCCACAGCTAAAGCCCCCTACTTCATCAAAGTGGCTCAGCTGGTTTATGCCTACTGTAAAAGCTCTCCCAGTGTGAGACAACAAAACAGCTCAGTCAGTCCCCAGTTTTGGCTTTTCACAGCTCACTACCTTGTGCTACTCCAACTCTTCAGGCTGTACTGAATTCTTTTCACCTACAATTTGTCTTTGCCTTCCTGTCTCTCTCTTTTAAGACTGCATTTTGTCTGTCTCTGTCTTAAATATTCTCCTTTATCTTCAGATAACACTGCTTTTTCCCCCATTTATAATATTTACAATTATAATATGTACACTGCTGTCATGCAAATAACACAACTCAAAACACACATGCAATGTGCGGGCAGAAATGTCCAGTAGTGGCATCTACAGTACACTTCATGTAGCTCCTTCAGGGAGTCATATTTGTGTCACATGCCATTTGGCCATTTCCCAGTGGCTCAATATTACACATTTTGGTAACACCACACTAAAGCTGTGATTGTAGGTGTTGCCACTGTGCAGATGATAATCATGCTGACAAGGGATATTATGGTGCTGCTTATGAACAAGGCCAAGCTATGTCAAGCTCTGCACTTAACAAACCAGTGTGACTGTGCTACACTGGTTTGCCTGTGTGGTCATGTCATTAGGTTCATTCATGCATTTCTATTCTTCCTTTTAAACAGCAGATACATATGTTTTCTACTCATCAGAGGTCACTACGTTCTTTTTGCTGTTAACCTTCTGCTAATGGAAACATTTTCTTATGTTGTGGGGTCAAAAAAGCCTTCGCAATGATGGATGTTTTTTTTTTTTACTGTGAAGCAGCCACCTAAAAAAAAAAAACCTTGTTTGATTAAAATATATCTAGCTTTATTAGTGTTTTGAAGAAATTTTACAAGAGATAAAAGATGCAGTAGCCATGGCGCATGAATAAGTGCAGATAAAAAGTGCTTTTAGAAATTTTTATCAACAAAAACAACACTGTCCTTTTATTCATGTAATGATGTAATGCTCATGTTCACCATGGTGCCAATATTCATTAATATAGGTGCAGTATACAGCATATCTGAAACAGGTGCTGTTACCTCCTCAGCTTGTAAATATTACTACTCTTTTTATTAAATAATAACTGAAGATCACAGAAACAGAGAGAGTGGGATGGAATAAGATGAAAAAAGGATATATACATAATGATGCCACATCAGGCCAAGCAATTATCTACAGACTTACCCTCCAACTTACCCACCAAAAAGGAAAATTGGCTCATTGAGACTAAATGTCCTTGTCCTGTGGCTCTGTAAGCTTTACACAAGATAATGAAGGACAATTAGATACCCTCTTATCATTTTCTTCCCACTGTTCATCTCTCATTTCCAGTTTTTCAATGAAGTTACAAGATTGCTAGGAGACATACACTAAGTACTGATGTTAAATATGAAAATGCTTCATCCTTTTTGTACTTGTGTTTGCCAGTGCCTGTCAGTGTGTGAATAGCAGAGGTTCTGAGTTGATGCACATTCACACACTGTAAGTCATAAATAGCTTTTTGTGATATATGTAGACAAACAAGTTATTGAACTTATTGTTTGTGCATTTGGGTGATAGTGGTCATTGACTATCTACTCTCTCTGAGTTAATATTTCCAAAACATTGTTTGCTGCTAAGATCATGACTGAGAATGATGTAATGTCATGATCATACAGGCTATTATAAGACATTTTCGAGATTTATTGATCTTTATCTCTCAGTTGATATAATGCCTTCAATTGTGGAAATAGGCACACAACCTAACTCAGTCATTATGAAAATGTGGTAGACATTTTCCCAAATATTTATGAGGGATGTCTCCATAGAGTAGCAGCTAGTGTGCTGTAACTGCACCAAAAATTCTCATTAGCTCTCGCTGGGATTATAGTCTTACAGTGAATGTAATAAACAGACATTACAAGACATGTTAGAAAACAAAGTTAGAACTATGCAATTTATACTCTGATTGATCTGATGATCAAAAATGCTGATTTTCCACTCTATCATATTTCTAGTGTTTATTAGTATTTAGCAGTAAGCAGCAACAGTATTTGTGCAATAAATATTTAATTAAATAAATGAATAAATGACGGCTGACCGACTATGTAAACCTGTGTGCTGTATATTTAAATGAGTAACACCTCTCCAACGAAGTAGCAATGCTCATGAGAACACATCCACTTTGAGACGACCTATACAATGCCAAGGGCTTCACAGAAGAATTGCGCTGTGTTTTAAAATAATACTAATAAATGGTAAATATCACTGTGTCCTTTAAATGGTTGCAGATAAAAAAGAGGGATGATGGTGACAGAGAGAAAAGAAAGGTCAGCAATAATGATATACTGTGTGTATCAGATATATTGCAAACCACTGCTATTCATTCTGAAAACAGGCACAAACTCACTCACACACACACACACGCACACACAGACACACACATAATGGCTGCAGAAGCCTGATAGCCTTATTTGATGTGACATGTAATTCCAAACACACTGAGGGCAAATTATACAGAAGAGAGAGTTGGACTCAGAGTATAGAGAGTGATAAATTCCAGAAGAGAACTGATACAGGCAGTTTCCACTCCTTCCCTTGCCTATTTCTCTGCCTCAAATATGTCCTCGCTAGTGCACCCTCAGACATACAGTGGCTGCAAGCATGATAAATTATGCCAATTAAGTCGCTGTTTAAGAGCGAGTTTTTAAGAATAATTGATGGTGTGTCTGCGCATGTACTCAAGAAGGAATTTAGAAATGATAAAAGTGAAATTTGTTAAACAGACAGGATTTAAAAATATATATTTGTCACATGACCTCTGTGCCATCTGGCTGTTTCCCCCAGCTTGTACATGCTGCTTGTTATGCAAAGTTTATTTTAAAAAGTACTCAAGCAGTTTGGCACTGTATTTCCATTAAATTGAGGAACTCATAAGAGGGAGAATACTCTGCCAAGGAACGGTGCCTGGTGATTCCTACACCACACAGCAAAATATCCTAAGCAAATCTCCTAACCTCAATTGTCCAACAACGATGAAACAAGCTGCTTAACTCTGCATGGTCATATAGCTGAGCTGTACAAAAAATTACCTTTCCTATACTTTGCTACAGTATTTACATGCTTTGCACCTCACTTTTTTTCACAGTTTTTTCCAATTGCTTAAGCAAAGTTTAAGCACAGTTCACAAAACACCTCACCCAAGAGCAAAACACATCCTGCAAAATGAAGCTCTGCATTTAAAACTATGTAAATACTTATACTTTTGCTACAAATAGAAACATTTCTTTCCCACGCCTGATTTTTCCTCTAACCAACTAAACTTGGTTATGTATAATAACAAAATTACAAAAATAAATAAACAATAAAACAAAAATATTCAGTGTACATCTTGTTGTCTCATTGGGTCTGGCCACAGCACCTTATCCACATCACACGCAATATCTTCCCTCGTTAAACTAGACAGCGAGGAAAGAAGTGCCGGGAGGGTCCTGTCCATAATTATGCCTCAGTTCTTTGCTTCTTTCTAAGTTTCTCTCCAAAGGCAAAAACTACTTGGTTTCGAAACAAGCCAGGGTAGACAAGTATCTGTGAAGATTCTCACTTCAGGGTAGACAAAGTGACCTGTCTGATTCTGCCAAAAACTGTCTCATCGCTTATAAGGATAATCAGCTTTATTATCATTGATCACATTTTTTACATGATACAGTGAAATTTGACTTCTGCATTTGACCCATCCCCCTTGGGGGCAGATGCTAAGTGTCTTTCTCAAGGAGACACCTAGTATGGGGGATGGACTGGGATTCTGGGATTCAATCCTGCCACCTTCTGCATCCCAGTCTGATGCTTATCCTATTGAGCTACCATGATGTATCTTTAAATCGCTCAAAGTCGTATGGCATTATTTACCAAAATCATATTTGCCTCCGGTGCCTCAGTGAACATCCAATGCTTTCCACCAAATTGTACTTGTCTCTTAGTAATATATATATATATATATATTTGTATGTAGCCTCTCTTTCTAATGAAGATTAAGCAGGAGAATTGTACAGGCAAAGAATGCATACATGAATACTAAATATAGAATATAGCATGTTCCATTTTTACTGTAAAGTATTATTCTACTGCCATCTAAAACCATCTTGGTCTTGTGAGTCAACTATTGAATTAATAAATTGGTGGTGTTCCTGTATGACAGGTGCTGATGTTGCTGGTGTTGTTACATCATTCTCAACATTTGATGTTACTATGGTGGTTTCTACTATCACTCTTATTGTCTTGCCTCAGTGTGAGAAATGACCTTTCTTTTGCAAGAACCCCATTAATATTTAAGCATGCTCATTTCAAAATCGTTAACTTAGCCTTCCCAGAATTCACCCTAATGTCACTAAAGCCCTTCAAAGTGATTACAAGAATATAAAACTGTCTTTTGTGATCATATCCTCTTTATATTGCTCCTGTCTGTTTCCTCTCTCAGAACTAATAAATAACAGAGTTATGTCTGTGTATTTCATCCCACACTTTCCGAAGCCTGGTGTGAGACAGATTTAAGATGCCATCAAAATGAGTGATGCATTTGGTATCTGGTGTTACATTATAGTGGTAAGAGAGCTAGACTTTGGCAAAAATAAAAATGACCACTTGCAGTTACAAGCACTCACAGTCTTATAGTCTTTGCTATAATCTTTATAGAAACTAACAGAGAGAGAACAGAGACCAAACTATAAAATGTACCCCGCAGTGGACATTGTGCAAAATGATATTAATGAACAAAGGTTTAATGACCTGTTCATATCTTGCTGTCATCATCTAGAGAGGGTGTGCAAGAGAAAATACCCAAGACATCTAACAGGATATAATTACTGAGTCACATGGGCTCACATAAAATGAATTAGACTGTAGACTGCTCTGGTGTGCTCAATGAATAATCACAACGGTGCTTAAGTCAATTTCCCAACTTTCCAAAACTAAGTGAAAATCATTATCATACTAAGCATATGATGAGTTCATTAGACCCTCAGTATGGCTAGTGTTTGCACAGAGAAAGGGCTTCAATCATTGAGTTGTTCCACTGATTTGTATAAAGCAGATGGCCCAGCTGACATCCTTCCTGTGTTTCTGCAGGTAACATGCATTCGTTGCAACAGCTGCTGCATCAGCTGGACAGGGTGTCGTGGGACACTGTGGGGAATATTTCAATCCTCTGTATCCATTAGGTGATAGACTGGTATAAGTCATTTGATAGTAGCTCATTTGCTGCCTTCATGGAACAGTTAATAGGCAGATTAGATTTGGAGATGTGACAGCATGGATTTGGTGGGATAGATGACTGGATTTCACAGTGTCTGGCTTGCACAGCTGCAGAGAAGCTGGATTAAATAAAATGATCTCCCCAAAAGGACATTTCATTAACCTCAGAAACTCTATGCTCTTACATCATAACTGGAAACTACAGCTGTAAACTTTAGGCAGTTATATCTATATTTTATATTACCATATTTTGCAGCAAGTATTGTTTATTTCTTACAGATGCATCAAAGTGTGCTGAGAAAATCACAAATTTAGATCTAGTCATTAGATAAAATGAATAACTGATTCAGTTGTTGACTCATGTCAGACTGTGGATCCATAGTCACTGCAGCAGCTTGTTTTAAATCTGTTTATGTTGTGTGTTTATGTCTCTGTCATCATCTTTCATTCGGACTCATAGCAGAATGAGGAAAAAATGACAGAGGAAATCTGGGTGTGTGGCTGCATTAAAATCTTAATAATGAACGATTCATATTGTCTCAGAAGTAGATAATTATGATCACACACACACATGCACACACACACACACACACACACACACACCACACACACACACAGACTCACACTCACCAGCTTAAGAAAACCACTAGGGAGTCATTCCAGTGAGCTGTATCTTCCACTAAGTAGGTTACTTACTTTGCAACTACAGTACGTAGTACAAATTAGGTTCTTTGACATCAGATGTTTCAGAGTTCATCATACTGTTGTGTTAAAATATAAACACAAAGTTAGATTTCTTGGAGCAAGAGATCTATCACTGCAGAGGAAAATAGCTTGATAAAATCTACAAATCGAATTTCACAGCGATGTAGCAGTGTTGTAGTGAATTCCTGTTGAATATCAATACAAGATTTTCTTCCTCATTTGGTATTAGTTGCTTTGAATTTATGTGCTGAAAATCACATAACTGTCTAGGTTCTCCTGGTTACCCACAGTCTAATGCTTCAATGTAAATGTATTAAGTCCAGTTTGCACGAGAAAGATGTGATAACAACAGTTATTATAAATTTAGCTTTCAGTTATATGGAGGATGATAATTAAGACATACATTTAGTTATAAATTTACAACTTACATATTTTACTTAAAACATTTAACTAGTATCTTAACTACTTCTTTTGTGTGAAAATGAAGGACGGGGCATAGTCCCATGAAATCTCCTTTTCTCCTATCGGTGCTGTATAAAATTAAGAAACATGAGATCATATATTTTACTCTTGCCCCTGCTCAGTACTGCGTCATTTGTGAGGGAAAACATGCACCTGTTTTATTCATGGGACTTTAGCCTTGTCCAACTGCTTCCTCTCCTATTTCTACTCTCTAGTGTCTCCCCACACCTCCTCCTCTTCCTGTTCTCTTTACTTCTACAGTATGTAGATAGGTACTGGAGTAGATATCGCCTGTGGTGCAATGGAAATGACACTGAAAGAGAGAAATAGAAGTCTGATATGAAAGAAAGAAAAGTCAGCTTGGATGATGAATGAAGCAGAGGCAAACATAGGGAAAGAGGTTGTGAAAAAAAAGGGGGGTGTAAAGGGTAAATGAGGACAGATAAGCAAAAGGGTGTCTTCCATGTAGAAGACACAATGAAACATAGAGAAACCGTAGTAAAAGAAGTTAATTCATAAGTCCATATTTCTTCAAACATAAGGTACAGTAGCCTCTGCTGTATTTTAAGTTGGTGGCTGTTAACTTTTTTCTTCTGTGGCTTTTCAGCCAATTTTTGTACTGGTCAGAAGAGATAAAAATTTTGGTCAATCTGATAAAATCTATGTTGCTGTTGCTATTATCACAAGTCTGAATGAAATTTGTACAGCTGAAAAAATAAGTGAGGCTAGAGTGTAAGTACAAGCTGGTGCACTATTTATTCTCTTTTTGATGCCTTTTTTATAGTTTGTTAGTTATCTAATTTCAAATAGTCTGACAGTGATTCAAGATAAAGAAAAACTGTCAAATGATTATCAATATTTATAAATATCAATGAATGCATTGCTTCTTGATACTGAAATATGTTTAGAATCATAGACATATTGTATAGTCAACCATGTTTTTCTTTCATGGGCCAGAAAAGTAGCTCACATGGACACTAAAACACATACAGTTAAAAAACTAAACCTGTTTATGTGTTGTGTGCTTAGGTGAGCTCTGCCAGTAGGTTAATAGCAAGAACAGGATAAATCTGTTTCTGCCAGGGTGTTTTGGCGCCACTGCTAACAGTCTCAGCTTTCTGCTCAGGTTCTCACACCTTGCGTCTATGACTCTGATGCTTTCATACCCTCTTCATGGTGTGAACAAACAAAGATGTAGTGCTGTTTTTCCAGTCAGTCCTTATCTGCTCTAGAAAGAACTCAACAGCTTGCACTGAACTTTTCAGTTTTCTTTTCACTCTCTCTTCTCTCGCTGACAGATGTTGGCATACAAATACTATCGGGATATACTAGTAGATGTTTACTGTGAAAATTATACTGTAAGCTGTTAATAGACCACCTGTTTCTCCCTGATGTGATATGTGTTCATGGCAAACAGAGAATGAGCGAGGAAGCTATAAAAGACAAAGAGTTTGTTTACCTTTGTGATGATGAAACTGACTGTCAAGCTTTTTGAACCAAGAAAAAAATACTACAGGGCATGACCAAACATCACTCAGAATTCCTTACAAAGTAGTTTTGCTCGTTAATGAATAAAAGGGAAAAAAGTCCTCCAACTTTCAGAAAAAAAATATGTTTATACTGCTTGAGCTTTTCTGGAGGTCAAAGACACTGTATTTGCAATAAATGCTGAGCTCAGGCCAAATCCCAACCAGCCAATATTTCCTCCCTTTAGGGGCCCTTAAATAAATTATTTTATTTATTGATGTAGCCTTAAGTTCTTTTAATGATCAATAACTAAAAGCTAGTTTAGAACTGTGTAACACAAATGCTGAATTAATTCTATAAATTCCTCTTATTTTTACAGTATGGCCCCAAGACGCTGACAGCAACAAAGAAAAAAATGATAAGGTGAAAATGTTTACAAGGTTTGCAGACAGCTATAATTTCTGAATGTAATAAAATTAATAACATTTGTAACAACTGTAATAATGTATAATGTATAATTCAATATCAAAGTATAGTTTAACAAAAATACCACAAATGGGTAATGGGCAATTTCCTAAAGAAACTGGACCTAGGTGTGCGTGCATGTGTTTGTGTATTTATTTAAAGTGGACATATGTGTATACATACAGCGCTGTGGAAAAGTATTTTCACCCTTCCTGATTCTTCCAGTTCTATTTAAAGTGATTTCTTGATTAAGTAGGTCTGGCAGTAATCATGCCTGGGTGTGGCAAGTGAAATTGAATTCAGCTTTTCAGAGAATGTGACTAATCACTGTTCATTCATGATTTAGCAAGAGGGGCAATTGCTTATTCACATAGTGCCAAGAAAACTTTTTTTTCACTTGGAAAATGAAATAATCAACAGCATCTTTGTGTAATATTAAAATTAGTTTGATGATCTGAATCATTTAATTGTGTGAAGAAAATCAGGAAGGGGGCCTCTGAAGTTGTCCAGTCTTCTTTTGCTTAAACTTCTCCTGCCTTTGAACAAGATTTATCTGTATATCAGTTATCTATATTCTCATCTATATACATGAGTTATGTTGCTATAATTTGTAGTGCTATAATTTGTAGTGCTATTTCTATACTAGGCACACATGGTGACTGGCATTTTAAAGCACGCACACATTGCTTTATGAAAGGAACATAAAGAAATGCATGGATGTTTTAGAAACACAAAGGAAAGGAAGCATGAAGTATTTTTCCTTCCAATTTATGAGATAAACAGCAGTCCGGCTGCTCACATGGTTTTCTTTTCACATTCTTCAGTCTTTGTCTTCTCTACCCACAGTAAAACATTTTTCAGTTTTCTATCACTTTCGCTCTTTCCACACATTTTTCTCTCCGCCGTGGGTAATGAGAATGGCAGTAAAATATGTAAAGCACAAGATTAAAAACTGCATGGAAATATTTTGGTGAGCCTATAATACTTTGTGTGCATCAAACAAACTGTTTATGTGCTGTGGGGGTGTTCAGTGGCTGAAGATGTTCTGCTCTTGGGATGGAAATATTGATTATAGAAGACACAAAACCTGTAACAATCTGGAGTCAGGATATACTCACTAACCACCACATCACCCTGTTGTCAATAGCAACACAATCATGCTGTCTTACAGATATTAATGACAGCAACACAATCAGAGGTTTCACTGCAATTAAACCAAATTGAAGAATTTCCGGAGTAGCTGGGGGAAAAAAAAAAAATCAATGTTGCTCTAAGCCGTATCTATCTTCTTCTGGATCAACAGGCGCCAACAGTACTGCTGGTATTTTACCTCACAATGATAGATGTTAACTCAATAAACTCAACTTCTGGGCCTGTGAATGGAGTGGATTATTGTGGACTGAATGACTGTGTGTGGGTGGGGCAGGTAATGATGGATCTATTCTGCTTGATCATTTGTGAAAGCACAAACTTTAGGGCATTAGCTAAACTACATCTGATTATCATATTGCTTGTAGATTTTCCACAAAGCCTGAGATTCTCTTGGGGATCATTTACAATTTTAATAAACTTTTTAAAAAAGTGGAAAAACTGGAAACTGGGACAACATTGAAACTGTTTTTCACTCATATACAGATGGACAGGATCAACACAAAAACCCATTTTGAAAAAAATATCACAACAGTGTAAAAAACAAGAAAAAAAATGCAGAAACCATGATCAAGTGTGGAAATGCACTTTTTCTTATTTCTCTTAAACAATAAAAGCAGATTAGACCAAGTACACTGTGTGTGCCTGTGTTTTGCGATCATAATTTTGTGTCCAACTTTTGCTATAATTCAAGTTTTTGTGTTCTTCGAATAGAAAAAATACAAATTTTGTCTATATTTTCTGAAAGGCAACATTAATATATATGTAGTCATCTCTCACAAATATCACATTCAAATTAAGAATTAGAAAATTGAAACAAAGCATTCAAAAGTAAAATAAAAAAAAAATCTTCTATCCAACTAACTTTTTATTGTGGTGTTTGTAAACATTAGTTAATAGCTGCATTATTGCAAAAATAACAATTTGCTCCTCTGGTATTAATCTAAAATTGATTTACACAGTACTGTTGCACACATTTTTGTTTAAGGCAATATTTTACCTTTTCAGCTGGTGGTCAATAGACAAAGGTGAGTACAGCAATCTTTACAGGATACATGGTCTTGGTCTGTTATTAAGCAAATATACACCTAGGTGAGTTATCATGACACAGACAATAACATATATACATATTTTTTAATTAAAAGAAGCTTTTTTCAAAATAAATGCAACAGTAGCAACATGATGGAAACTACCCCACTAGCACTGAAACAATCACTATGTTTCTGACCAGAGAGTAAAAAAAAATCACCACTGATATTCAGGCTGCAGGCCAAACAGCTAATAGGCTCTGCCCTGCTTATCAGTATACTGCACTGTCTGCCAGTCGACACACACACACACACACAAACCAACAGACCTCAGCACTCTGAGTGTTTCTGCCTCACAGCCTGTGATGCCACCTTCCACTCCTTAGAGTTAAGAGCTTTACAATTGAGGCAAGTTAAGTGCCGTTTTGTTGTTGATAAGGAGGAAGATGAGAGGCTGGGAGGAAGGGTTGGCACAGTATACTAACAGAAGCCAATTCGGGACTCACTGACCTGTATGTGTATGTGTGCATATTCTGACTGACTACCTGACGGCTTGGGTAAGCTGCAAGCCTAAGTTCAGAAATGAAATTACACAGTAATTCAAAACATCATCTGTGCTTGAATGCACACAGCCTCTACCTGCATGCATGTGTGTGAGTCTGACTGTGTTTTTTGTGTGTTAAGAATTAAGAGAACAAACAGTAAGAAGAAAATGCCTGCAAGTTTAGGAAGAATACTGTGTGTGGTGTAGGGGTATTTTCACGATTCTTTGATCAGATGAAAGATAGATAGGAATTTAAATGAGCTGATTCTAGTTGTTGTTCTTATGATCTTGCCTTTAATCCACTTTTTCTAAACTGTACTGTGTGGTGGAAGGATACCGTTTATTTATACAGGAAGCCGATGGCCTGGCATAATCTCTATGAGCACACTACCCCACTGCTGTTGACTGGGTTTTTTTCATAATGTTTTTATTACTTATGTCATCTCAAAATAATCTGACAGAAATCCAAAAGATTGTCCCCACACAGACTGATAGTACAGGTGTTTATTATTTAAGCTGTGTAAATAACTCAATGAATCAACTCAAAGACAAAAAGCACCTCGTGTAATTTCTGTGAGGTTGTTTCGTGAAATACTGTATCCTCAAAATTTACTATTAATGTTAACATATTATTTTGTGACATATTATTTATTGTAGCTAAAGTAGACTGTGTTGACATTGTCAACCAGACATTTGGAGACCTGACAAACTTAATGAACACTTTTTTGTTCTTATTATTAATAGTAATTAAAAGTGTATCAACAGTGTTATCAACTAAGATAAATGTCAACATACACTTATAATAACAAAAAACAATGCAATAGAAATCTAAAAAACAGCTGTTTTTGTTTGGTCACCTGCATACACAAGGCTACAGGTTCTTACTGGAGTCATAGTCTATCCTATCGTAGTCTTTAACCTGAAAGGAAAGAGGAGAGTAGCTGCACAGTCAAGGAAATATTAGAATAACAGCATTGGTGACAGTTGCAAAAACAAAAGAGACACACAACCAGTATCTCTCTGCTTTTCTGAATGACTGTGTGGGGGAAGCAGAAAGAGGTTTCTTATCTCTAAATTGTAATTAATTGCATCCACTAATGATGCATCTACAACACACCCAAAAAAGACCATAGAGATCCATCTCTCCTACTCTGTCCCTCTCAATGTTTAATTACCATTTATCACTAAGACACATGGCTGATTGACATCCTGTTTGAGGGTGTTTGTGATCAGCAGGACTCATTTCAAGCACTAATGACTTAGCTGGCTCTTTATGGATAATATGAATAATGGAGCTGTCATTGTCTACACTCACACAAAGTCCTCAAACAGAGATAACAAAAATAACTATTTAGGACTGCCTTCACACTTCACACTTTTTTGTGTTCCTCCAAATCGAGATATTGCTACAACAGGATTGAACATGTGAGTTCATTCTGCACATGGTGGTATGTGCGACAGTATAATCTCAACCATCCACTTTGTTGAGGTTTCAACTACATTGATCTTCATAAGTGAATTGATGTATTATCAAATAATTTATATCTGGAACTGTAATGTGACAACGTGTGGTTGTGCCCTGTGTCTGTTTCAGGATGGTCTTTAGTGTAAGATGTGTATGGTCTTCTTTATCCTTCTCTTTCTATCCATTGACTTTTTGACTTTTTGACCCCTCCCAGTCAGTGTTGTGATCAGTTTTGGTGCTGAATGCTGATGAGGACCCTAAGATGAAGGGGAAATCTCATACAAAGCTACAACTTCATGTGGTGTGGATATATTTCTGACACAAATTTTAAATATATGCCTCTTTAAACTATGATTTGTGATTGTTTGTCAAAAACACTATACACTTATTACACTAGGCCACCTGGAATTCAGTGTTTGCCTGTTTAAGCAATGTAGGAAAACATAAATTTCTCTAATGTGAAAATCAGCTGTTTTTATTTCAGGTTTTATGGAAACACTAACTTTAAAGGGCTGCATTATGAGCTGGATATTCAGTTCAACATAATGTGCAGTATGGGCTGGGCCAATAAATTATGATACAGTTGTAGAATCAAAGTGAATAGCACAGAGGCATTAGTGGAAAACAGAGAGCTACAGCTGACCAGCTCCTCTGTACAGCATAGCAAACATGGCCATGTGACTGAATTTGTACTACATGGCTGCACAATTTTCCAAAGTGGTCAGACCAAACCTTAAAAATCCTACTAAATCAATTGAGCATCAAGCATCACAATTACTCTGGCTCTGGTTATGTTTGCTGTCATAACTACTGCCAAAGGCAACACAAGTCCTCCTCCTAGTCCGCACTTCAGGTTTTCTCATGGACCTACCACATATCACAAGGCAAAATCCACTCAATAAGCAATATGAATGCAATTCTGTACATACTCTAAATAGAGATATAACTGATACAGTCTAGCATTATATATACTTAGGATGTCATGGTTAATGTTTCATGTAAGTTTCATACAGTCAGTGTTTTTGTTTATTCTGGAGCAGAGACCAAGTTCATAGATAGATGGTTGGCCGGACAAAGCTGCTTCCCGGCATGACACTATTCCTTGTCTGCACCTGAAGGAGAAACCATGGAGAAGTTTAATCCTACTTCCAAAACAGTGAGGTTTGCTGTGTTCTATTTTAAATAAAATATGATTTTATGAGACTTGCTAATCATTGCATTTTTTCATGTAGATTCTACACAGTGTCCTTTGGAATGTATGGGGTTGTAATTTGTCACTCCTTCTTCTTCTTCTTCTTCTTCTTCTTCTTCTTCTTTCGGCTGCTCCCTTTAGGGGTCGCCACAGCAGATCATCTGCCTTCATCTCACTCTATCGCTAGCATCCTGCTCTGTTACACCAACCATCTGCATGTCCTCCTTCACTACATCCATCAAGCTTCTCTGAGGTCTTCCTATTTTACTCCTGCCTGGCAGCTCCATACTCAGCATCCTTTGTCCAATATATTCTCTATCCCTCCTCTGTACATGTCCAAACCATCTCAACCTTGCCTCTCTAACTTTGTCTCCAAACTGCTCAACATGAGC
>JAUBNQ010000002.1:11037171-11052585 GCA_032353495.1 Ctenopoma kingsleyae | reverse complement strand
CACACACACACACACACACACACACACACACACAAGAAATGAACTGATTTTCTAAAATGTGTATATTTGTTTCTTAACACAGGGAAGAGCTGATGAGCCTGGATTTCTGTTACTCTGTGTTTTGCCTGTCTCTGGTGTTGCTTACTAATAAAAGAGTTGTGACTGGACCACATATGACAAAAATTGTGACAAAAAATCATTTAGTATGAGACAAAAATAGTGAGAAAAAATAGTTTTGGGAGAAATATTATACTTACATATTAGAATTGTTGCTATACATAATCAACATAATTTTCTGCTCTTATACTTTCATATTACAGATATAATCTAGAACAACATTTCTAATGGAATCCACATTGGTAATGCTTTTAAAGTAATCAAAATAGCATCCCCCGTGGTAACAAAATGTACTTTATTAAAAGTTCACTTAAGGAGATGTTGAATGTGTGAATACCAGTGAAGAAATTATAGTCTGTTATGATTTTTGTGATTTTTGGTTTGGTATACAAAATAGACAGTGGCGGTAAACAACATGCTTTCCTTTATAGAAAAGATTATGAGCTTTGCACGATGTTGCTTTTTGGTTAATTATTATTAATTAATTTATTTCTTTATTATTTAATTTGACTAAATACTTTATGTCTAAGTATACCAACAAGACAAAATTATAGATAAAGTTAGAAGATACCTTATAAAAGCCCAACTGTTTTCTGTAATAGGCACAAAATGAGGCACTGACTGACAGGTGTCATATTTATTTATAATTAATGCAGCCATACTTTTCACTTTTTTGCTGACCTTGTAGCTGAGACACATTTCGCAATCTAGACTGGTGTAGACATCCACGCACACACACACACACACACACACTGTTCTTGCCACATGTGTAGCTTTAACATGGTGCTTCACAGTGACTGAAATAAATTCAATTATGCTTCCTGTCAGTGTTTCAATAAGGGAGAGTCATGCAGTGATAAAGTGAGAGTGAGAGAAAAGGCGAAGGTGGTGATAACATGATAGCATGAGAGGAAAAAGGAGCACATGCCTCATAGAAAACATGGCCATTAAACATAAGAAGGTAAAAGAGAGGGCAGGAAAGGCGAGAGGAAGTGTAAGTGTGGCAATTCAAAGGGGAGAAAACAAAAGACTCCACAATGGTAATGATGCAACAGGAAGATAAGCATCACTCTCATTCAGTCTTTGCTCAGAGCCACACATTCCCACATTATACAAGCTGCCCCATCTGCACATTTTCTTCTCTCTGTCTCATTATTCTTACTTGGATTCATAAATATGTGAATGAGCACAACATCAAGCTGCTGTCAGCTCCTGCAATTAACCATAAATCATTATTGACATGACTTGAATCTGTCGGTTACAATTTTGTTCCTCTTCAAATTCATTGAGCCTGGCGAAACGCACACAAACAGAAGCAGACTCTGAAGTTCATTAACACAATGAGGCTCAGATGGAGAAAAGAAAAATCAGATTAGTCTTGGCATTAAAATTGCATAAAGTGATGGCAACTGAAATTGATGTGTAATTGTGCAACTCATTTTAAATGTCTGGCAAATCAGCATAATAGGAAATAGTTTTTCACCATGCAAATTCCATTCTTTTAATGCAGTATACAGTTTTTACATACTATAGTATGTTTTTATATATATATTTAAATTATAATTTCTACAACAAATCAACTATCTGATCTTAATGGATTATGATAAATGGAGATTTCACTTTCAAGATTTAATGTCTTATAGTGACTTCCTTTCTTCTCTCAGTGTCTTTCTCTCCTTTAATCTGCCTCAAGCAGGCAAGGAAATCTTAAACTTGGTGTTATATTATCTTTAAATAACAGAATTGCAGGGAACAAGAGAAATGAGCTTATCTAGGTGCCAAGTCATCTTTTACTGATTACTTTTCCAGCTTCTTATCCCTACCCATATGTCTAATATAATGTAATATGTACATTCATATCCACAGTGCTAGAAGGATGTATCACACCCTCCAAGCCGGCCTCACTTGTAGAGTGTGTGTTATTTTTGGATGCTATAAAAACCTCATTATAAAGTGCAGCCTGCACATTCTCTGTGTGAGAAGGAATAATAAGCCTCATAGAACATGCAGACTGATCATGAGATTACAAGTTACAGTGAGAAAATTCAAAATTTTACATTGCTGTGTCTTAGAGCTCGCTGAGCTCCTCTGTAAATTCATCACAGTGAATACAATCTGTATCTGATTTATAGCACCAGGGCCGGCTCTTGGCATAGGCGAACTAGGTGGTCACCTAGGGCGTCACTTGCTGGAGGGGGCGCAGCTGGCACCCCTCAAAAAAAGTCACTTGCAAATATCGTCAGTAATCGTCGATTACTGTAATCTCGCCTAGGGAGCCGGCTCTGTATAGCACCACTATAAGTTTGACAAACACAAACATTACACTGATAAAATTATCCTGCCTGATCTACTTAAAATAATTAAGGGAACTATTTCCATCAGATTATTATTAAGTAAAGTTTAATTATTCTTTCAAGTTCTTTCTTTCACTCAACTTAAGCAATTACCTAGTTACTGTTTTGTGTGTGATCTACTTGATTTTAAATTTTGCCAATGTCTATTTTTAACACAAACACATATTGCATTCATGTAGTGATACCAAATTCATATTTACTCACATTTCCTAATCAGCCACTGAGCATTTCCTATAAAAGCTAAAAATATCAATATAAAAAGCTAACTCTTTACTTTGGAAAAGGATTTAATAGAAATAGAATGAAATGCTATATCTAAATACAGTAAATAAATAAGTAAATAAATGTGCTAATCAAATGTAAACATAATCAAGATACATAATGGCTGATAAGCATATTGCACTAATTATATGTATGTGTGAGGGAATAATGTCTTTGTGGTAACGATGGCATAAAACAAGTTTACTAGGAGAGCCCTCCCTAATCTTATTTTAGCTAAACTACAAATGGTACTTTTAGAATAATCAAAAGGACTAATGCACATTTAAGCAATATGAAATGCATCAGATTTTATAAAATGTATGTAATAATAATAAATAGTAAGTCATAATTATGTTATTAACAATAACTTGATGCATGAACGTTAGATTCATTTTCTACTACAAATTTTAAAAGAAAAATGTTACAAAGGTGGAATGGACAACATGGACAACATGAATTCAGATTTAGGTGTCAGAGTTTTAAGAATACAAAAATGAACCCATTAGTCCATTTGCTGACAAACTGTTGACAAACTCCTGTATCACATGCTCTTCGTATCATTCTTCAATAATTAAGCTGTATAATTCTGATTTACTGTAACTGCAAATGTAGTAAGTAAGACACATGCTATAGTTTCCACTGAAGCAGCTCAAAATTAATTTTTCTGGTATCAGCTGGTGTGAAAATTTGTCGATGCAAAATGTTTTGGGTTGTGGACCATTTTTTGGAGAAATGCTTTTTCAGTATGATACCTTGAACTCTATGGTGAGAACATTTCTGTATTTCCTTATGGTATTGTAAATGCAGTTGATCTTTTGGTATTGAAAATTATAAGAGCAGAGACATATAGCATTTGATCTTTATACTAAAGTTTTGTAAACAGACTTATCTCCTTTGGAAGCACTTTAACAGGAATATGCTCCTGGGATTGTCTGCTCCTATGCTCTGATTTCTGGTGAAAAGAGAAAGAAAAGAAACAGCTTCAAAATAAATCACTTAACATAAATTAAACAATATTGTTGTCTTGACCTACCCTTTGTGAAATTCTGACATAGATGGTTTTCTACTCGACTTCATGATCTTGACTTTTACTGCATCTCTCTGATGCTTTTCACTCTCACTGAAAAGAAAACATCAAGTTAATATTTTACGATTTAACTAACGAACTCACATGTTCCTTTATAGTCCAAATGTGAAGAATGTGCAGGTCCAGTATCATTTATTTAATAATGCTGTATTTACAGCATATCAGATTTATTATTTTTACAGTATAATATGTTTGTTGAGAGTGTTTTTGTTGGATGCACTACCTTAAGTAATAAAAATGATAGTGGTGAAATCAAACTTGTCTAGAAGAAACTTGAAGATGTAAATTTGCCAAATTTCAACCTGAACATCAGTAGGAGATGTGGTTCAGCCTGCTAACAAGCCAACATGTGACTCTAGAGTAAACCTGAAAAGAAAAATCAGCAGACATCGATAAAAAGACAACCCAGCTCACCTCTCTGGAGTTCAACCTTGAGCACTTTCAGATATTTTTTCAGCTTATGTACTGTATGTGTGCTGGAAAAATACAAAGCACATACTGTACATTTTCAGCTTGATATGTACAGAAAGAAAGAAAATATCTCAGATACAAACATGAGTAACTACAGTAGTTCCACAAAAGGTGGTGGTAAATATTTCAAGGAGAAAATAAGAAATAGAAAGAGCAAACTAAGACAATAAGCTCCTGAAAAAAAAAGAAATACCTTTATTTTTTGTAGTGCTTAGATTTGAATGCAACAGCCAGACAACCAGCCAGGCAACAGCCTACTAACTACACTTGCTGCTGCTGCAGAGCTAATGGTGACATTTAGAGGCACAGCACTTCCAGACACCACTGCTCTCTCACCACAATCTTCAGCAGTTACAGGTAATGTCACAACAGCAGCAACATACCACCCAGCAGTTATACAGCTTGATATGCTGACAGCTTGGCTCTTCTTTAAAAAGGTAATTTAATCCTCCATATAATGCAGAAGTTGTGTCTTCTCTGCATTAAGTAAAAAAAAACAAAAAAAAAAACATGTCATTCATTTTATTATTGCTGATAGATCAGTGTGTTTGTATACACACAGTTGAAAGACAGAAGACATTATGTTTGCTTCTATCAATTTAAAAATGTACTTACTGATATAACATTTTTTACATGTTACAGTATTCAAACCCTTCCTAGATATGACATGAACCTCAGCTTAAATTCAGTATAGTACCAATTGCATGTTAGTGTGCTGATGTGAGTAAGCATTTAGCTCAAGTACTATACTCAAGGCTCGAGGCTATACTTGTAAAGAGGCTGTAGATTATTTGTCTTGTTCTCCCATTGAAGGTACAGTAAGTGGTCCCTTATCAAAAAACCTATTCAATCAGAATTGCAAGTATCTGCAAAAATGTGTTTTCAAGGCAAAGTGAACGAATGAATGACCAGGATGGATTTAATGTTTCAAAGGCTGAAATATTTTACCCAACACAAACAGAAACAGCAAAGTATAATTTGTTACCTAATTGGTGACATGTAATCTGATTTGCTGCCCAAAAACATATACAGAGGTATTTGTAAGTACCCAGAGTATAGTTTGTCAACACTGTTGGTTATAAGGCTAAAGAAAGCCACAGTTCCTTCTCAGAATATATGTAACAACATCAGGAAAGGAGAGGAGTGAATGTGAGAGGAGGCCACAATCTCTTAGGAATTACATTTTGATCTACAGCTTTAATTAGAGGCTCATTTGAGTCACTGGGAAAAGGGATTGCGGTGATAGATTCAGAACTCAAATCAAAACATTTGATTTCTCTGTTGGACTCTCTAATGAAGAGATTCACAAGTCAGGCACAACCAGGAGATGACTGGGCACAGTGCGTGTGAGTGTGCGTGTGTTTGTGTACACTGATGTTTTGAAACCAAATGCACAACTACCTTTATAGTGTTGATTCAAGCAACCTCTCTGCCACAAACAAAGCAGCGACTGCTGCACACAAGCATGTACTTGTGCATTTGTGCACACACACAGAACAGGAGCCTATTTATTTTATTTATTTATTTATTTTATCTTCTGTGTGCTGCTTCCCACACTAAAGGGAGCTGGAGCAATTTACCTCTGACACAGTCTGCAGAGTCAGCAACCCACACATGCATACGTACACACAAGCACATTGTTTACAGCCTGAGTTCTTTGGCATACTTACAGAGGTAAGGAGTCCACAGTAGTAGAGATAGTGGGCTTATAGAGAAATCCTGCTTTACCAGTCACATCATGGAGGACATGAGAGGAAACATACAGTCTTCTGAATTAAACAAATAAGGTCTCAATGGGAGATGAAATATACAACAAAAATATTCAACCCTGACTCTTCTTGTTTATTTGTTTCATCACATCGCATAGCAATTTTGTCTGATTGTCAAACTTCATGGAGATCAGTTTTAATTTCTTCAAATGAAAAGCATTAAGATAAAGTATTTGGAGAAACATTTGGAAGTTTCCTCAGTCGTAGACAAAAGGAAAAATGTGAAGCTCTACAGATTGCTGAAATGCACAGAAATACAACAGAACATAACAAATTTACCTTGCTAAAACAAATGTGTGAAAGTGTGCTGAAGCTGTATGTGACGCAGACATCAGAACAGTCCAGCAACATTCATCAAACCTGCTAACCACAGACGTTTTCTCTAAGATGTAATCTACACTCTGTGAAATGTAAAACATTAGCGATTATAGAAACAGACAAGCCATTACAAGACTGTTAAGAATTTATTGTACAGTAACATCATATTTTTATATTACTTTTTATGCTATATTTAACACGACTCAATGATCAACAGCCCTCAACATTCAGCTTCATCTTTCCATCAGCTCTGTGTTTTTACTTCGACCTTCCTGTCTCCCTCTCATTCTTCTTGTTCTATCTCACCACAGACACTGATGAGCAACACAAAAAAACACAGAAATCCTCTGAATTATTGAAGCAGACAGGCGCCTCTCTCACAAACAGACATGTACACACACACACACACTGACATAACCAAAGGAAACTTGAATGCACATCCTCAGGGGATAAGAGCAGATAATGACCAATTCAATCTGACATGGTTCTAGAGAACATACACATCAGACAGAGAAAAAGGACAGACAGGAGGTAAAGGTGAAAACACAGACAAAAAGGAAAAGAAAGGCACTGAAGGAGCAGAAGAAGACCAATTTAAAAGGAAAATAATACAGTAAATAACAGCATAAAAGGAAGGAAATAGAAAGATGATGGGAGACGGAAAAGGGATTTTGAAGTTTGAAACAGGCAAATATGACAAAGATGTGCAACATCCTGTATTACTAAGAATGTACTTTTTGATGTATTATGTCGTTAAAATACCCATTATTAGGATGGATTTTGATTCCAGCCCATTGGAAATGACTACTTTTATATTTAATGATAGCTTTGCAAAATTAATGTAGAAATGAACTGAGAGAAAATTCAAATAGTGGGGAGTACAATATAAACGTAATGAATATTTTAATGTTAATAGAATAACTCGAGGAAAATAGATTCACCTAAATAAATGTAATTATTTTGGATAGACCAAATATGTTGTTATAGAGCTACACAGTTACAGTACAATATATTTTCATATATACATAATTAGAATAAGTCAAGAAACCAAACTGGCCCAACACTAATACACAAATACATGAGCAGCAGAAACATGACACTGGAAAGCACAAGCGAGTAGCCACGATTGGATAAAATAATAGCACAGAAAAGTGAATCTATAGACAAACACATACAGTGTAAATGATGAATGTACAGTAGCAATGATTGTCTGTGCTTCCATGGTTCAGCTAATGGTCAGCACTGGAGTCACAACACAGATCAAAACAAGACAAAGCCGGCACTAGTATGTTGAAAGAAGCCAACCACACGTTTATGCTTTCATGCAAGAATGTAAAACCACATACTTAAACATGCACCAATATGACAACACAACTATGCTTGGATTTGATTTTCTTCTGAACATATGCATCATTTGAATAGATGTCTGATTACACTATTAAACAAAATATAAATTCCGCCTATCTTATAGTCAACAATTATGTTATTGCCTGCCTGTCAATTTTAGGATAGTGTAATTAGGAGAGCTAGAATCTGTAAATTATCACTACTACAGCACTGCATGCAGTGTAATGATGATAAATGATTCAGTTAATCAAGTTCTATTAGCTTTTTCTTGGACACTGTTTAATATTCATTGACTGTAAAATACAGAAGTGAATAGAAAATGTGATGACATGGCACAAACTAAAGAAAAATTGTTGTGGGTTTTGTTAGAATGTAATTTCCTTTGTCATAATGTGGTAAACAGTCACTGCACGACAAAGTGAAAAGCTATTCAAGTCTGCAGCAAGCTATATGCATCAGAAATGTAAAAATATGTCTAAATTAGTAGAAAGAGGAGATTTGAAGGGTAGTATATTTATCATAAATCATGCTGGAAAATATGTAATTTGTGTCTCAAAAGAAGGTTTTTCAGTGGCAACTGTACTTGTCACTTGACTTGTCACCTGTGACTTGTCACAGTAATTTGTGTCAAATAAAAATACCCAATCACTTCAGTATTACACAAGACTAAGTATCTAAGTTAAGTCAGTGTGCTCTGTTTATTCTTTATTGCTACATACAGTACATTCCTTACTGCTTAAAAATATGGAGAAACAACTACACAACTACAGGTGTCTTGATCTAGTCCAGGCAGGGACAGATTATGGGTTGTGTGGGCCCCTGGGCAAAACGTTCGCGAGGGCCCCCCCCTCAAAAAAAAAAAGCAACGTTAGCTTGTTGTTGGCCAGTAAAAGTATGTGTTAAAATCCTTGTTAACTGATCGTAGTTGACTTTAAGATCGCTTATTTTCTGTAACCTAACCATCAAATTTAGTGAGTAACATTTCTCAGATGTGATTCTGAGAGCAGATCTAAGAGCAGAGGAGACGCAGCAGTTGAAGTATGAAGGATGAAGATAAACACCTCGGCTCATTCTGGATTAAAAGTCTGGATTTACGTATCAATCTTTACCATTTAGTGCATGTCGTATCACACTGACTCACAATGTCGCCGCCTTTCTCTCTCTCATCTTCTCTCTCCTTCATATTCTTTGTCGCTACCGCTGTTGTGAAGGTCCACCCTACTCTGCCTGTGATTGGCTGATTCTTGCCCTCACCTGGACCAATCTCACTCCTCATGCTTAAACCCAACCAATCTGAAACCACAAAGGCAACGACTACTGGCCAATCAGAGACGGTAGGATGAGCCTTTAGCTGAGTAGCAGCGTAGAAACATGGTCAGAAAAGAGTCGCGGACTAAAGCTTAATGAGAAGTTGGGCCTGGCTCTGGATCCAGACAAGACAGAGTCTGGGTCTGGGTCCGGATCCGGACCGTGGTCCAGCAGTTGGTGACCCCTGATCTAGTCTATCAAACAAACTAGTCAGACCTACTGTTAGCAAACAACTAGCTCACTTGTTAGCAGCATTTCTGAAACATCAAACATTTCAGATATTACAGCCTTCTTTCTCTAGTTCGTCTGTTACCTTTTGTAAGAAATGTTATCAAGACCCACCCTGTCTTGATAATCACTCAGACAAACTATTCAGACCTCTTCTATAAACATGTGTTAGCTAGCATAGGCTACCACATGTTAGCCAGTGTGTTACCTCAGGCCTGCCTGATGCATCAAACATTTTTCCAAGCCAGTCCTCATGTGCTAAGGTATCTTAACCTTACATTCACAATCTGTAGCCTATATGTTGCAGTTTACAGTTGAATTCACTCTTCTCGTTCTGCACTTCCCTGATGCATCTTTGTTCTTCTCCACAGCAATTCACTGGAACTGGTTGCACTTCAAGCATGTTTCTTGCTGCCTGCTTTAGGCTCACTCACTTAATAGAGACAAAACTGACTTACCATGAAAACCTCTACAACCAGCCTCCACAGGGCAGATCTTAGCTTTCCAACCATGCCCCTCTGCCAACTCTGTATGTGTAAGCTCTCTCATAGACCATTTCTACAGCATCTTCCCAAGAAACAAAATTTAGTAAATACACAATCCGCTGTGTTCTGACTAAAACACAAGATCTGATCCTAGATTAGTGCCAGCTACGTCTTCACTGATTTCCTAAATCTTTTCTCAATTGCCAGTCTGTCCCTGCCTTTAGCTGCCCTGTAGCTTGCCTGTTCAAAGTCATGTTTGTTCCTTTTTCACCTTCACGAACAACCAAAATCCCCTTATTTCTTTTTACATCCACCGAGTTTAGTTCTAAGCGTTTACTCTCAAAAACTCTTGCTAGACACTTCAGCACATGAATATGTCTCCAGGTCTAATGCCCTTGAGCCAGGTTAGTTTTACACTCTGAATGAGTGTGCAGAAGAGAACTTGAACCTACTAACTTTGCACTAACTGCTACAGACTAAGGGAAGTAAGAAATAATCCTTCTTTATCGATTGCTATTTTTAATGGCGTGAAAATGTCAAGTGAAGTCTTTGTCTGTTTACTCCTTTCAATGATGGTTGAAGCTTATTTCTGAAGCAGACTTCTTTGTTTAGTATCAACTGATCTAATTCAACCATTTATGTTAAAACTTCACAAAAATTTTAAATTCACCTCTTTCACCTCTCACCACCTTCTACAGGTTAATTAACTATCAGGCTAACAGATTGATAGCTATCTGCTTGAAACTGTTTGTGTATCTTTTTGACGTGGTAATTAATAAACTCCTTTTACATCTGTCATAGTTTTCTACTGTCAGTGTAACCGAGGATGTCATATGTGCAATGCAGACCTTGGGCTGAACCAAAATAAATGAATACATGCTGTTACAGTAAATACTTGAACTTTTAAGTGTCAAACCTCTTGAGGGAAAGGTTATCTCCAAGATGCATCAAAAACTGTTATTAGATGTAATCACTAAAGATGTAGGATTAAGGGGAAAATAAGCAAAATCCACATGGATCCTCATACACACAAAGATACATACACACACAAGAGAAAGAAGTTATAGTAAATGGCAGCCCCACAGAGACTGTCAGAGCTCAGCAAAGAAATGACTGCTGATAAAAGATGACAATATCTAATCCTCGTCGAGGGACTCAGCTGAGACAAGCTCTCTGTCTCTTTTATACATTCTGAAAGCAGGCAGGGCTTTGGAGCTGGTGCCACACAAGCAGGCAACCAGGCATATGACGCTTAGAGAGAGAACATTATTACACATAGATGGAGATGTAGATCCAGAAATATTCCTCACAAGTAAAGGTGCCTACTTTCCTTGACAGCACTTAGGCAGTAAACAGCAGAACTCCTTGTCAGCACTTCACAGAAAAAGAGCGAACGAGTGAGACTGGGAGTGATGGAAGAAGAGGAAGGAGGCAGGTGAGAAGTAAAAAGCCTTTGAGGAGAAATAAACAATGAGCTTAGACAATTTTCCACCTCTTTAGAATAAAAATAGGGGTATTTGATTGGTAACAGCAAGCCTTCTGTCACCATTTCCATACAGAAATTCCTAGAGACACTGACAAGTAGTGGAAAGATGCCAACCTTAACTAAAGCCTAATACAGATTTTCTATTGGGTATCTGTCCTACATATACACTGTCCATCCAACCAGCTTAACATCTATATTCTGTTAGATACCCATGTCCATGTTGCAGTGGCAGCAGCCTAGCAAGGTATCGTTCTTTATGTTCTTGTTCTGAAAACACATCCAGTAGTTTCTCTTGAAGGAGATATTTCGAGACCAGATGAGGTATACTGTATAATCTCTTTGGTATGTTCAGCTTCAATTACTGTTTCTGTGTAGTTTAACCTCCCTTCAAATCGTTTTACACTAATTTTTGGCCTTTGGCTCCTTTGGGATGTCAGAGTTCCTCACCCCTTTCTCAGAGGACAGACAACCTACAAGGTGCTTTCCTTTCGGCTGTATCCAGTCTTTATTTTTTTTTGGCCAATCCCCAAAGCTCATGACCACAGGCTGGAATGGATTCAGCAACTCTTCAACTTTCTCACAACTCAGCAGCAGAGGACCATGGCCTCAGTCTCTGTGGTGCCAGCCGACACCTTAGACAATTTATACTTGACTGCAAACTAACCTTGTACATGGTGGAGGTCATGGTCTGATTAAGCCAAGAAGAACTACATCATCATCAAAAGGCAGAGATGCAATACAGAAGTCACTCTCCACTGCTCAGCTATGCCTGGAGAGTCTGTCAGTGAAAGTCACAAACAGAAACAGTAACAAGGCAGAGCCCTGGCAGACAAAACAATTGGCAAGAATGTGTTTGACTGTGGCTGTAGTCGTTGATCGTGCTCTGATTATTCAAGAAGAAGATAGACCTGCATGATACAGATGTAAGAAATCCAGGCAATTTTTATTTTTATGTTCATTTTGTTGAATGTTACTTAAATTAATGTTACATATAGTATATGCTACAAGCTAAATTACATTTATTTATTTCACAGATTAAAGACTATTAGTGCAAATGTCATGAACATGAACCCATAAATTACAAATGTATTGTCAGCTTTTAACAGTGGCAATTAAGCCAATAGTAATGTTATACTAATTCTATTCATAGACTGACACAGGCACAACAGGAGAGTAAGAGCTCAGTAACATATTGACTTAATTTGCACCTGTAAACATCAGCAGCATTAAAGGTCATTCTTATGGAAGACATGACAGGCATGTCAAGTGACAGGGGAAAATGGTGAAAATCACTATAGCGGTCTTCAGCAAAGCCCCTAATCCCCGTCTGCTCCAACGGAGCTACACAGTTGCCAAAAGATCACAATTATTTATGTAACTTCCCTTTTGTTGTTTGTGTGATCAGGACATTCCCAGAAAAAAGGGCATTGCTCTCACTAGAACTATGCTGTATAAAATAAATGTTAAAAATGTAATTAAAGAATAAAAGTGCTAATTAAGTCAGCATAGAGTGTGAAGAGAAACTGATGACACAGAAGAGCAGGATCTTAACAAGAGCTAAATGTAACAGAGATGATTTACACAGTATAAGGACCGAAATAGACTAAGAGAAGCAGTACTTAAAGAAATAAGCTACTTATCATCTTAGTTACAAGAGTTTATGATTCATATTCACTGAAAAGCTTATAATACATTAGGTGATGTAAACCAGTAGAGTTGCTTTCATAAGTGCTGTTCTTTTACTTTCGAGTTTATCCACAAGGAATTCACAGTCCTTAAGAAATCGTTGCTTCCTTGCTGCAATTACTTGACACATATTGAGTGCATTTCATCACTTGTCTTTGCTAGAGGTAACTGAAAATGTGGAGATGGAAAGAGAAACCATTGTTCTGCTCCAGTATTTATTATTTGTTTGTGGTGAGGCATATGTGGCTGTATGGGTATTTGATCAGTCCTCCAGAGAGACACAACTTTGATTTGTGTTTCTTCTGCAACTTTCCAATAGACAATAAGCATTAAGGTTAGATAGGTTACTGCTGACCACTACTGAAACACACCAAAACTCAAAATGATGCAGATTTTTGATTTTTCTTGACTCCCCATATCCTTTTTCCAGCAGGTTTCTCACCCAACTGCCCGTAGACATGGATTTTCTTTGAAAGGGTTCCTCTTGACTGTTGCTAGAGGCTCATTGACACAACACACAGTATGGCATGTTGCTATGAAGCATATACTTAAAAGTACAGTATATTAATATTGAGATAATCATCCATCCATTTTCCTAACGTTGTTCTCATAAGGGTCATGGGGGGTGCTGGAGCCTATCCCAGCTGTCTTACACCCTGGACAGGTCGCCAATCTATCGCAGGGCCGACACATAGAGACAGACAAACAACCATGCATGCTCACATTCATACCTACGGACAATTTAGAGTCTTCAATTAACCTAACATGCATGTGCCAAGCTGTAGTACCTGGAGAGAACCCACACAGATATGGGCAGAACATGCAAACTCCACACAGAAGGGCACCCGGTCGACCCGGGGATCAAACCCAGGTCCTTCTAGCTGTGAGGTGACAGTGCTAACCACTACGCCATGGCACTGAGTTAGAGTAAATTATATTCTTACAGTTTGTGTCACAGTCCCCGGCTGCTCCCTGTGGTCTGCTCCATTTATGGTCATTTCCTGCCATATCTCTCCTCTCACTCTGCTCTTCCCTCTGCCACTTCAATCAAGTCATTATCAAATAACCTGTTTCACCTGCTCTCCCTCCCTTTTAAGCAGCTCTGCCAGCCTTCCCCCTCTGCCAGATCGTCTGCCACCAAACCCCGTGAGCAACTTTCCAGTGTTCTACTCAACTGCTTACCTGTGAATCGACCTCAGCTTTCAAACCTGACCCTGAAAAATTGGAAACCAGACCTCGCCTGAGTAAGTCTTTTGGATCTCTGATATTGGTTTTGGATTGGATATTGGATTGGATTATTTGGATTGGATTTGGATTCTGCTTGTTGGACTGTTTGGCTCTGTCTCCCTTTACCCCCTTCTCTGTCACCCGTGGCCTCGGACCTCGGAACCAGCTTCCGGACCTCAGACTAACCCTGTTTGGATTCCCTTCCTGTGAGTGTTTTTTGTTTTTGATGTGGATCTGTGGATCAATCGGACTTTCATTGAACTCTGTTTCGGATTTGGACTTTGGATTTTGGATTGGATTGGACCTCTGCATCTGTTTGTCTACTGTCTGCTCTGCACTCACCTGTTTCTCTCCTCCTCCTGCTTCAGTATATCTCCACAGTGCTCTTCCTCGCTCCGGGCTCCACCAATGTTCTCCCCTGGACTCCAGCTCCCATCATTCCCTCCCCTCACCTCCATCTTCCAGTGCTCTAACCATCTGGTTCTGGTTCACTCTCCCCGCTGCACTCAGCACTGAAAACTCTCCCCAACTACGCATCCACTAACTGCCTCACCCCTGTCCGGATTCATCATAACACACACACACACCACCTCCCTGTACAATAAATACTTTAACCTTCCGACTGTGTCTCTGGCGATCATTGAGTCCATGCCACAATACCTCACAGTACGATCTGGCCACAAAATGGACTCCACCAGTGATGCTGAATGGAAGGCTAAGGTTGAACACTCCTTCTTGACTTATGATAAAGCTTTAAAATCTGTTACTGCTAGTCTACAGGAAATCACTCAACAACTCACCGCTCTTCACTCTGCCCTGGCACCCCCACCTCCTGCTTCGCCACCCATGATTCATGTTAACGCGGAGCCGCCGAGTTGTCTTCCGGAGCAATATTCCGGGGACCCATCAGGTTGTAAGCTGTTTTTGACCCAGTGGGAGGTCCAGTTCGGTTTGTGACTCTCTGCTTTTCCCAGTTACGAAAACAAGATTGCCTATGTGGTCTCGTTGTTATCTGGCCCTGCTCATCAGTGGGGAACAGTGGAGTGGTCACGTCAGTCCTCCCGCTAAACCTGAAAAACAAGCAGCAATGCAGCTAGCTCACCTCACCCAAGGGTCCTGATCAGTTACTCAATATGCCGTGGAATTCTGTACTCTGGCCGCCAACACTGACTGGAGTCTGCCCAACACACGATTTTTTTCAGGTCTCTCCTTAAAAGATGAATTAGCAATCCGGGAACTTCCCGATGAATTAAATAAATAAATGGATCTG
>JAUBNQ010000002.1:11013046-11030205 GCA_032353495.1 Ctenopoma kingsleyae | reverse complement strand
TCCTCCTCTCTCCATTTATTTTGGAGCTTGTTGTTCTCCTGTTCATGCTTTTTCCAACCCTGTCTCCTACAGATTACGTTTGCATACAACTAAACTGTAATCCCAATAACATTTTTGAACAGGACGTAATTGTAATGTTATACTGAAACATATTTTTGTGAATGAGTGACACGCTACTATTATTAATGTGAAACAATGCTGTTTACTGTGCATGATGGAGATGCAGGAGACCCGAGTCCCACACCAAAGTCCCTTGTCTATTTTCGTAAAATACGGGAGACACTACAGCCTGCATGTGTCTGCTCAGCGCCGCTGAGTCACGTTGATGTGAGAGGAATGGTGTTTGTATCGGGACGTTTACTTTCTGATGGAACGGTCGCACTGAAAATAGAAGACAGAAAATATCGATACCATTGTGCTGTTATCGATCCGATAACAATACTAACTTGGTATCGATATCACTATTACTGCTATCTTAACAACATTTGCTTTGTTTACAGTGACATTTGGTCAGTGGGATGCATACTTTATGAGCTCTGTACTAAAAAACCAGCGGTAAGTTACCAAAATTTTTGCATGTTAATGCCAAACCTTATGGAGACAAGATATGTGTTATTAAAAAGATCAACACAACTTAGCTATGTATTCTCTTACAAAATTTGCAGTAGTATACTTGGTCATATGGACAAAATTATTTAACTTTATAAAATTTTAATTTTTTATTAAATTTAATCATGTAAAACCATAAAATATATCATTTTCCATTAGGGAAAATACATACACATACACATGCTCTTAGGAGTATAGAGCAGGGGTGTCTAAACTTTTTTTAATGAGGGCCAGATTTTATAATGTTAAGAGTCCGGAGGCCGATGGTATGGAGCGTGTCACATTACATTTAATAAATAAATCATAAAATATATATATTTAAAATAGTAATTTTTTAAAATAAAATTGGAAATAAATGTATTAAATAAATAATAAATGTGTCAAAAATCATATCCATGGTCCCTTCAGACATTTTTTACAGTAGGATTTACATGCATATGCACTGTTTTATAAAAAACATTATTTTTATTGTCAAAATTATCAATTTAGTTGGCAGTGCAACCAAATCTAAGCCTCACAGAAAAACAATGAATTAATGTGCTTAATGTATAGCGGGATTGACCATATAAAGGGAGTGTCAGAGCCAAGTCTGACAAAGTTAATTATTTATGAGTTGTGTGATGGTCAACCCACCGAACAAACACGTTTTTCCTATTCTGAATAGAAGACAGAGAATACCAAAAGAGGGAACCTGTAAACCTGCTGTCTTGGTATTTGTACTATTTGTTCTGCTTTAGAAAACATCTAACTACACTGACATGACAAAAGTATTCTTATTACAATTATTGTTGTTTACTAACAATAATTCTCCTTCAGTTCTCAGCAGAGTCCACACTCAAGCTCATCCCCAAGATACTTAGTGGTCCTTACCCAACTCTGCCAGAGCAGTTCTCACCAGAGCTTTGTCAATTATTGGAAGATATATTTCAAAAAAATCTGCAGTTAAGACCAACAGCCACTGAGATCCTGGGATGTCCTTTTATTATAAGATGTTTATCAAAAAAGGTATGACACTTCTTTTAATACAATAACTCACTCTTCCAACATCAATGTTTTATCTTGTAAACCCTTAAGGGCTGCATAATTCTATATTTTCTTTAGCACTAAATTAGACTGCATCAAATCAAGTGCCCCTGACTTCTTCCTAAACCCAATTTAAGAAGATTATAGAAATTTCTGACTAGTAATAGGTAGCCAAATTTGAATAATTTTCTTGCCAACAAAAATGTTTTAGCTACGAGAGTTTATTTGGTGATGCCACAACAATTTGAAGTATAATTGACTGGAACTTTAAAGAGACTGAACAGCAGTGTTTCACGTGTGAATACATCCAGCACCAGTGATGGGTTTTGTTGGTTAAATGTGTTTATTGGTCCTGTAACCACACGCACACAACAGTTATGTCATGTGTTCCTGGAGTACACCTGTACGTCACTGCTCCAAGGTGAGATTAACCTCTGTAAATCAGCAAAAAGAAGTTTAATAAGGGTTCTGTGTTGATTTTAAGTCAATAAACCGGCTTCAGCCAACTAGCTTCCTTCTGACATTGTCTGTGCTTTTTTGACAGACCAAAACAACATTGGAGGAACTCCAGACCAAGTTGGATGTGCTAAGGGCTCTGGCTGATGGTTTGGAACGTGTGCATCAGGGCACTACCATTGGCAGTCTGGCAGGAGGTGTGATTGGAATGGTGGGGGGGATTACATCCATAGTGGGCCTTATTCTGGCCCCCTTCACTTTGGGAGCCTCTCTTATTGTCACTGGAGTTGGTGTGGGAGTGGGTGCAGTTGGTGGTGTCACTGCTGGTGCCTCGAATATCACAAACATGGTCAACCAAGCTTATGATCGCAAGGCTGTTCAAAGCATCATTAAAGAGATTGAACAGAAAATTAATGCAGTAGTCACCTGGCTCCAACAGCTCAGCAACAGTTTACAAACACTCAGAAGCAGATGTGACACACTCAACACTGACGATAGCAATTCGAATGATGATTACAAGGTAAGACTAGGCATGAGGGCAGGGAGATGCATAAGTGGCACTGCTGAACTTCTTAGACTAGTTAAAGTGATGAACATTGGCAGAATTGCAGCACAGGCATCCAGGGCTGTACGTGTGGTAGAGGTAGCAACAGGTGTGCTTTCTGGTTTATTTGTAGCAGTAGACATCTTCTTTATTGCCATGGATGCAAAAGAGATCCACTACATTAGACAGGCAAAGGCAGCAGATGAGGGTGCTAGGTCTGAGTCAGCATCTAACACAAAAACCAATGATGATGTGCCCACCTTTGACAACGCTGCACTACTGATGCAAGATTTCGAGCCTAACACAGAAGAGTCACAGAATCAGTCCTCCCCAGACAAAACTCCAATCAGATCTGAGATCATGAAATTTGTCCGATCCATCAGGCAGGCAGCACATAACTTGCAGAAAGTTGTGGATGAGCTCAGGAGTATCAGCTCATCTATCTCTTTACTAGGTGATGACAGAGAGCTGGAATGGCAGGATATGGAACTAATGTAAAGCAAAGGTTACACCTAAATCAAATTGAATGAGAATTAAATCAGAAATAGATTATGCATTATAAAAATACAATATAAAATATGATGATATGAAAAAGACAGAACAGTATTGAGTATGATATACAATATGGTATAAAAGAAACATGTAAATAATGGATTTTAAAATGTGCAAGACCCACTATTCATACTCCATGGAATTTTTCCTTTGTTTCGCTATTTCTTGTTTTCACACCAATCTTATTAAAATGTTCTCTATTATGTGCTTATGATGAAGGCCACATGTAGAAATGCATCAGTTTAGCAATACAGCTGTTCACAGTCCAAATGTTGCTGGAGGTTTGACCTTTTCAGAGTGTTTTCTCCATGAACCTTGACAGTAGGTGAAATTGTGCAAAAAATCCTGCTGTGGTACCACATTCACTATACACTGTGTAGTAGTAGTAGTAGGAGTAGTAGTAGTTTATTTCAAACATATTTACTTTCATCATCATTACATAACACAATGTATTCCTCTGTTTGAAAAGGGAGTAGGCGGAAGTATAAACTTATATGGCCCTACCCCTTTCATACATTATATCACTTACTTAAGAAATATATTACAAAACCAAACCAAACAAAAAACAAAACAAAACAACCAAAAAAATCACAATTTCTTTCAACAAAATCAAAAACGGAATAAGCAAAAAGACCATTCTTTAAATGAAGAAGTAAAGCAAAATTGGTCATCTATTTCCTACTTCAGTTACCACTGTGCAAGATATTATTCTGACTACTAACACATGATGTAACTTACTTTTGATTAGTAATGATTTTGAGCACCACATTTGATTTGTCAATAAAATATCAAATAAAAATTATATTCATGGTAATACTTGTTAAATCAATGTTGAATGTTCATTGTATTGGATATGGGTATAGGTATAAACATATGTATTGCTGTTTCATGAGACAATTGGTATGAGTGTTGCAGGAGACTGTGCTTGACTGTTGTTTGTTTCATTTGTACTTTGAATTATAATACATCATAAAATCATCATGCTGACTTGCCACATCTGTTTGGACTTTAACGTGTTTATTTTGGCGCCAACTATTGTCACTGTTTAATAGACACTGTCAAAGGTACATGTACAGTATGACCTTTATATTATTAGGGCGTAGCTCTGGCTTTGCTTTTTGGATGCAACATGTCAGCTGAGTGTATCTTTGTGATAAGGTTAGTAGGTCTTTAAACATGTCTTAGTCAACCAACAGCAACTAATCACCAATGATATCATGCTTATATTATGTCACTGTTATCATACAGAGCCAACCACTTCATACAGGCCAGCATCAGTATGGTGACAGATTAACCAAGAATGTTACAAACTATGGTTGCTGGTGAATATAAGCCACAACAGTCTGCAGTTTCAATGAAGACAAGTACATACGTGTTGTGTCTGGATTGTTTAATTAGCTGCATTAAGCAATATATTTTCTGCCTTAAACTTTTCTTGAACTTTATTTTTTTCCAGCAATATGTAACAGCTGCCATTATCATGCAAATTTCACATCTGACAAACACCAGCTGATAACTGGGAAGCATCTACACAATAATAATTTACCAGATGGTTTTCATGCTTCTATATACAAGTCATGATTACATTTGACGTGCAAGTTTAAATAGTTATCATAATGCAGTGTTTCAAGGCACTCTTTGCATTTAATTTGTAATATGAAATTTTCATAACAGTTTCACCAAGACCACGGACTCTAGTGGCTGATATGAGCTTGATCTCCACATTTTTCTTTTTCACTTCTCCCTCATCTGTTATTAAAAGCTAAGTTATTTTTCTGTTGCTGACATTTTTTCTCTTTCTTCCACCTCTTCAATCTTGTTTTCCTCTGCTATGTCTACGTGCATGTGACTTTTGCTTTCAGCCTTGTGTGAAGGCTGTGAACTCTGTCACCTTGGGCAGCTGCCAGTGGTGCCATAAAGAACAGTCTTATTAAGTTGTTCATATGTAAAAAGTGAATGACATATCTTTTGTTATTCATTTGATCCTCACACTCTTATTTTCTGACTTTCATTTTTTCTGCCCTCTTCATAGCCTTTGATAGACAGAAGTGAATTCTCCTGGGAAATACAAAGAAAAATTGGTTCTAAAAATGGAAACTTAAATTACATGTTTGTATATAAGACTAGACTGTCCTCCTCTTGCAGTGTAATAAAATGTCTCATCTTTCATCTTTCAGTTTAGCAGATTAAGAAAAAAAGTGGTTTACGTGAATATATGTCATCTACATATGACTGATGGGCAGGGATTATATTTCATCATAGTTATATGTAGATTTTCTGTGACTGATGATTTTTATCATAATTAGATTTTTAGAAGTATTTTTTAATTAGAAGTATTTTTATTGGACAGGGACAGCAGTTGGGCTCTCATTGGTCATTCAGTTATTTGTGGAGGGATTCCAACTTGAGTATTTCATTTTCTTGTTTATTTGTGCATGATTACTTGACATCCTGTAAATGTGTTAATTCAGCATTCAGTGATCTAACATTTGAATTATTATGCTTTTGATTATTAAGGTCATAGTCCATCACTTTTGTTTTAATTTTAAATTTAAATGGAGTGCTCTTTGCTGACAAGTCTATCAAATTATTCACGTGGAAAGCTTTCCCACCTGTATCATTCACTGGAGCTTAGATATTAAGAGTTATAATGGCTCACACAATGAATGAGCAGTGGAGGTGGAAAATAGAAAATGTAACAGATATTCCTCACAGAGCTGTGAGACTGTAGCAGTTGAAAATGTTTTAACATATTTTAACAGAAGTGCTTTGCTTTTAAAAGTATTAATAAAACAGTGAGTACAAGTGCTACATATGGACTTCTACCAAATACAAGAGGCAAACTTGTTATATTTTTCTATTTGAAGAGATGTGAGTTCAAACATTTATGGGCCGGGGCCTAAAATATGCCTTTCCAGTCATTTGCTACTGTCCAGAGAGTGAAAAGGTGAAAGATACATGATTTAAAGCAGTTAGAGGGCAAACAGATCAGATACTTATATACATATATTATGTACACAGATTTACAAGCAAATTGAGAAAGGTTAAATTTAGATATCTATATCTATATATAGCTAATTAGCAACCAGTTTCATAACTAGATATTACTTTCTTATCTTTAAATTTTTACTACTTACTACACAACAAAGCGTTAAAGAAATCCAAAGTACTCCTGATAAATCATGTACAACTTTCTCCTGAGAGGTTCGGTCAATATTCTCTCAATATGTGAAACACCTTTAAGTTTCATTTAACTTATCTATCTCCTCATGCTCTGCTCCCATCTCACCCGTGATTTTCTATTTATTTTGTTACTGTCAACAAACTCCATAAAGAGACTAAACCAACAATGAATTCCATCTAGTCACTGTAATATCTGTGAATTCAGAAACCATTTGAGTTCATTTATATTTACAAAAGCTCACTCAGTGACACAGACTACTGCACTTGGCGGCAAGTTTCTTACTCACAAAAAAAGTGCCAATCATCACATTTTACAAAAAAGAGCTTCAAAAGCTAAGAATGGCCATGACTTTTTACAGTCACAGATGGGTTCATGTGCATCCACATAACCTGTGCTCTGTTGATTTACACGAGTCTGCTAGCTTTCCACCGTACAAATAAGAACTCAATGTAACACTGATATTAAAACTTATGTGACTGTCTTGTCACATGTAATTGCTGTCCCTAATTGTATTGACAAAATGAATGTGCCTCATTTTGAAATCAAACTCTGATTTCAAAGTTTCTGCAGTGTTCCAGTAGCAATAGTTCAACAGGCAATAGCAATAGGCTCATTGACGCTATTACGAGCTATTTTCATTACCAAACTTACAGGTAGTGGGGGATTTCTCAGAAACACGTACAACTTGTGGTTGTAACATGACCCTGCTGTGCTGAAGAAGCCTTGTGTTTATCATTACACTAACAGAAATCCTTCAATTGAGAATTCACAAGGCAGTTTATAACAGATGCGTGCTACTCACAAATTTTCTTGACAGTGAGAGGAGGAGGGAGTTTCATATGAAAAGTGGCAGCTTGTTTTGACAGTTGCACAGCGTGATGGCATTTCACACTGAAAGGGCAGTGGGTATGTGTACAGTAAACAGTGCAGAGTACAATAAGCTTATTAATTAGACACACATGGGCAGACGCTAATCCCATAGGATTTTTTATGAACTTAAAAAAATGAAGTTTATTAACCATCCATTTCTGCTTTTTTGCATTGGAAAAAAAGAAGATATAGTTTTAATGTTGTTTGTGTGCTGCTACAAAACCTCAAGCGCACAAGGCCACCTGAGTATCCGTGGTTTCTGTGTCATTGTGTTGAGGAAAGACAGCAGACTCCATCAGCACTTGCTGAAAGCTGGTGCTCATGGGAATTGTAGGCTGTGACATGTTGTAGACAACACCACCACCACAATGAGCCATCTCTTACTTTCTTTCATTAAGCCTCTCATCTGTCTGCGTGACCGTTCCTTCTCTCAATGGCCATTATTGTTCAGCTTGTTAAGTAAATAAAATAAATTTTTATCCATTAAGTATTTATATTTCAGACATTTTGAAATTAATGTACTGCTGTGTAACATTTGCGTAACTGCGTTGTTCGTGAAGTAACTGACTGATGTTGTCTTCTCCTGCTTTGGGCTGTGTAGACTGGTAACTAAAATCTTAAGTTTCTCTTTACCTTTCCTTCTCATGCTCTGCTCCTATTCATACTTTATTTTTTCTGAGCTCATCTGTTATCACTCCTTTGCTACAACCCACTTCCTTTCCCCTTTTGTCATTTTTATAAAGATTAAATGGAAAACAAATCTCAGTCTCTGTAAAAATGCCTCTTTTATGAAATCACTCACTTATCCCCATCCATTGTGAAAGGACAAAGCAAAGACAGATTTACTGTAAATGTCAAGGACTGTGATGGTTTAAGAGAAGAAAAAAGCAGGAAGAGGCCCATTGTGGCGTTGCACTATTCCCACTGAAGTGTCAGAGAAGAAGGAACTAAAGAATAAATAGAACCAGGAGGGTCAGAGAGTCTTCTAGTGGTATAAGTGATAACCCAATCACTGGTACACTAATGAGTCCCTTCGGCCCAGACTAAAATCACTAGTGGGCTCACCAGAAAACTGTTCTTCATGAAGTGGTCAAAGACAGATTTCAGTTACTTCTATCATCTTTGATTATGTATGCACATGACTTTGACAGTTTATATGCCATAGCCTATTAACTTAATAGTGCTCCCATCAAATCAGAATGAATCCAATGCAGTCCTTTTCATTTTTAGCCCTCATTCCTCTCTTCTCCACTTCTCCTGCGACTCTCAAACTATTCTTTTTTATTTCACGTCATGACTGTTTTTCCAAACCATTTCTCCCCAATCTCTCCCTGGTGCTTTTTCTCAAAGTATATGCCTCACTATCTTCTTCTTCTCCTCGTCTCCCCCTTTTCCTGACTGATATCCCCTCATGTGCTGCTCTCATATTTTATTTGACTCTCATTAGGTCCTCTATCTTTTTTGTCGACTCATCTTTCTCTTTTCTTCAGCCCACTGTCTTGCCAATCCTCTTCCTCTAATATGTCAAACCTCCAGTCTGTTTTCACTGTTTATCTACTGCCTATCTCCCAGTTGCATTCATTTTCTTGACCTTCTTTCATAGACTCTTCCTATCCTTTCTTCGCTCTTCTATTTTCATGCTGCATTAAGTCAGTGAGCAGTGTATAGGAACCATATTAACCCAGAAAGAGGGGGAGGAATGGAGAGCGAGAGACTGAAAGAGACCTAAAGAGATTCTCCTCAGTTTTCTCTGTGCTGACAGTGACTGGGGGAGGTCATCTGTCTCCTGGGTTTTCTCTCTCGCCTCCTCCCTCCCCAGGCAGATAATTGAATATGTTGAGAACAGGACAGAGTGCTGCTCCTTTGTCAACAAATTTCATTAAGCAACATTAGCAGCGTTATCGAAGAGGTGACAAAGATGAAAATGATGGATTCAAATGAGAATATGGAAAATGAAAGTGCTAGAGAAGCAAAATGTGTGTGTGTGCGCTTTTGTGCATGTGCACAATCTCGTACTTGCCACACTTGTCCCCAGCCACTTAACAGGCAGAATTTACATAACCCATTTGAATTTTCATTATTTCTCTTAGAAGGATTTTGTAATTGGATTTTTTTCCCACAGAATATCTTAGCCCATACTTACCCAAGAGGAGAGGAACAATATTAAATTACTGTACCTTTTGAAGTACTTAAGGCTGGGTGTGGTTTCCAACTCTTCTGTCCTGATAGTGAGCTCATCATTTTTTGAAAAATGTTTCAGCATTTTTTCCTTACATATACAAATAATTGCTTTGGTAAATTGATCATATTTGCCCTTCCCTTCCTAAAATGATATGTATGTGTTAGAATGTATGTAAGTGCATATTATGTTCTTTAGTTTTGCATATGCATGTTGTACAGTGGTCCTTACATAGTCCTATAAAAGAGTGTTTTTTCTCTGATTAATTACAGCCACAGTGAGAAGGGGTTCCCAAATTTAAGGTCAATACATTTTCCCATTTTCTGATGGGTCTGGATCAATTCATTGTTCGAAAATCTTTTTTACTCAACTTTTAGTGTCAAATAAGTTTTAGAGCATCAGTTTTATGATTAGAGTGATTTCCAGATGGTTTTGTCTGGAAGACTGTGCCAGTGAAACAAATTGAAGGTAAGTATTTTATTAAAACAATAATTTGAGATGCTGATGGTGACAGCAGGGCAAGAGGTACAGGAACCGGAACCACAGTGGAGGACAGGAGTGTGAGCCAAACAAATGGGTATGGGTAATGAAGTCCAAGATAATGTGACGGCGATGAGTAGAGGAGCTGTGCTGGGAGATACTCACTCAAAAAGTGAACAGGTAGGTTAATGTTATGTTAGGAGAAGAGAAGGATCTGGAGTCACAGGTAAATACAAGGTCTAAGGCAGGAGGTAGGTTAATATTCATTGTAGGGGTCAGACAGACAGGAGATCACAAAAACTAATTCAATACAAGATCCACAATCAAAGGTCCAAAACGGGTCAGAAATCCAAAACAGAGTTAACAGACCACAATCCAAATCCCAGCTCTTAGCAGAATATAGTTGGAAACCAGAATAACTCACGGTATCAGAGAAGGTCTGAGGCTGAATGCAGCGTCAGGTCCAAAAACAGATCCATACACAAAGGTCTGGTCTAAAGTACGAGTGCTGGAGAGTTGCTTCTGAGGACAGGTTAGCAGACAGTCTGGCAGGGTAGTAAGGCTGGCAGACCTGCTTAGAGCAAGACAAGCCTCCCGCACTAGTTGGGCCAAGTTGGCTACAGAATGTTTTAGTTTGGTTAGTGAAACACTGTCATTGAGATTTTTTAGCTTTTTGTATGTGGACATGCTGGCTACTCTGAGTTGTGGTCGTGGATACAACATCCTCCTTGAATGTGTTATGTTTAGCGAATAGGTGTCTTACACTATGTAATAACACTATGTAGTCACACTACATGTAAATGAAATGTAGCAGTTAATATCAAACTACTACAGTTGGTATAAACTTATCTGGATGCTTTAGCAGCATGATGCCAGATGCATTTTCACATACTGGAAATACTCCACTATTAAACCATATATACACACATGTACACACTATAATACCTGCCTAGGTTTCTGCTCGTTTTTAAATCCTTCCCACCCTGTCCTACTTCGTCTGGATCCCTGGCAGCTAAAGAGAACACTGATGGAGAGATTGTGTGTGTCTTACTGCTTGTCTTGAAAACAGGATTTCAACAGATGAATGAAGAGGCTCTGTGTGTGTGTGTGTGTGTGTGTGTGTGTGTGTGTGTGTGTGTGTGTGTGTGTGAGCTACCACCACCCACTTGTGTGGTATCGCTGATATGTGCTGGTGTTTGTCCCAATATAATAATTTGAATTCATGTTTGTGTGCTTGATGTTGGATGTGTGTGTGTGAGGTGAAATGGGAGAAAGCAGAAATCCATTCCTGTGTTGACTACAAAAGAAAAGAAAAACCTGAACAGAAACCTTAATCTGATATTTGGAATCAAAAGCACACTTTTGCTACCTACACACTGAAATGGAGGGATTATCTTGTTTAGTGGATGCATAACCGATTGTTTGCATACCACCTTTTGTACACAAGATATTTAAACAGATTCTCTGTGTGTGTTTTCGATAAAGTGACAGGAACAGAATAAAGGAGAGTGTACTTCCCATATTACCACTCCTTTCTCCTCCACCTCCCTCTGAAAAGATGAGTGATGCAGAGATGATGAACCAAATTTCCTCGTGGGGATTATGAACAATTCATGTTGTTTTATCTATATTCATATTATTGCATTTTTCTTATTTTTATCTTATGACGCATAAATATGGATATGGTTTTTATAGGATGTTCTCTACATTTTGGGGTTGACAAAAATGCTCTTATTTGTGTGTCTACCTTCCAGCTATCCACGTCTTTTGATTTTTAATACATTTGCAAAGTTCTCCAAAAATATTAACTTTATGGTTTATTGAGTGTAGAAAACTGTAATTTTATCCATTTAAAATCCAATTAACAGAACAGCATAATAAAGTGTGCAAAAAGTGAGATTTTAGATTAAGGACCAGAGATTAAAGATTTTACTTTTTAAACAATAAAAATTTCCTTTTTATCTTATCATATTCCATTCTTCGCACTGGCTCCCCTTCCCTCAATGAATACACTTCAAAATCCTGCTGCATGTTGTGTGTGCAATGTTTTTGGAGATCAAGACTGAATATAAATTAAGGCACATGGGTCATTAAAAGCAAATTAATACTATGCAATTAGGAATCCAAAAATCACACTGAGATTCTAAACACACAAATGGGTGTTTTCCAACTCTAAAGCACTTATGGTTCCTCAAGTTCATCCGGCACATTAATAGAAAAGCCAAGCATCTGACAATTAGCGACAACTCTCTCCTTATCTAATTCTCCTCTTCATTATTTTAAGACTGGATGATGGAGTGAACAGAGAGAGATGCTGTAATGGAGAAGTGTTTTACCAACTTGAGTGCTGCTTAATTAATTCCTATCCGTCTTTGTTCTGTAGAAACTATAATTATGTGTTTGGTCTGCTGAGAGCTTGAGTGTGGGAGTTAAGGGAGTGATGAGTGTGTGTGAAGAGAAACAAGATCTATTTCCAGATCTTGGACCATGTCAACAGCTTTACACCAATTTCCTGTTGGTTCGCAGTTTGTTCTGAGTTTCCCATTTGTGTCAAGTAAACTTACTGTACTATCTCTTTCATTTCTAGTGTAATTTTATCTATAACACTTACCTTAGATAAGCTCAGATATTTGTGTCCCTGTGTGTCTAATTAATGATCTTTAATTCTCTTCCATTTAACATTCCACTTATACAGCTCTTGTTCTATTGCCCATTGTATTGTCTCCTCAAACAAAAGATGTCCACTACACTATCTGTTAAGTTTCATATACCTTTTTCTTTGCTCCTCACTGATGCTTTGACTGCAAAGATTTCAGGGCAGCGCTGATGCTGTCAGCAAATTAAGTATTTCTGGCTCATGCTTGCAGACAACACCAATTTTCTTACGGACTGTGTGGAGGTTGTCAGTCAAACCTCACCCATCTTACCTTTTCATTTCTCTTCACTCTCTAAAAAATGTATATGCGGTCAGCAATTTTCATATGCATTATTGCCCAGTGCAGCTTTCTGGCTTATCTGCCCTTCTCTTCTCATATTTCCTTAGTCTTTCTTGCCTTTGTCTGTCTGATCAGTAGCACAAGTGACTGCATGATTATTAACTTGCCTGTAAATTGCACCATGTTAAGAGCTACTAAAAACTTATATATTACTGATGTTTCTAACATTTCTATATTCTAACAAAAGATCCAGCCCTGGAATGCAGTATATTGTGTGACTCTAATGTTAAGAAAGTACTGAAGCCATCAGTGGCTGCACTTGTTGCCACACAACTCATTTGAATGTTGGTAACCCTCATGCACTGAACACTTTAGTTTACTAAGTCTGGTTAATATTTAAGTAGATTTTCTTTATATTATGTTAACCTTAAACATTTAACTTGGTGAATTATGAAAAAAGACAGCCTTGGTTTCATTTAATAAACATTTAATAAATTTTCTATGATTGACAGTACATAAGTTCTATCTGTAGCGCACACATTTAGTTCACTTCTGTACAATCACACTATTTTTGCCTGCGTTAAAAATAATTTTCTGAATTACCAGTGCTGAGGTTGCCACTGGTGGTTCTGCTGCTGCTGGAGGTACATCTTGTTGGGCCTGGTCAAAGGATGAGCACCAGGGTAAAAAGTTGTTATATACAGGAAGTGCCTAATCCGACTGTACCATTGGTTGCCACCTCAGAGGGGAAGAATATGCATTTGTACTTTTTGATTTTGATAATTTATATAAAATATACTAGTTTATAAATTTAGAGCTTTGGTTAATTGTTAAGTTAATTACAACTGACTGACTGACTACCGTGTTCTGCTGTTTTGAGATTTTCTTAGTAGTATTTGTTTTCAGTTACTTCTGTGTGTTCTCAGTGGTCTGATCAGACATTTTATATGTTCCCTGTGTGTTCAGTTAGGTAGATCAGTACGGTAGGTTTTTAAAAAACAACTATTGCTTATGTAATATTTCATTTTGTCAGCAGTCTTTAAGGAACACCATTCTCCCATGAGCCTTAGGTGTTCATGGACTAAACGTCATGGCTCGACAGAAGAGGAAAACTCATTAGTGAGTTGATGAGTCGCAGCAAGTCCAGACATGTCTGTAATACCAGAAGGACAGAGAGGACTGAAGTTTTTTTTCACAACAGAGATTACACCTAAATCATTGAAAGAATGACTTCATAAGACAGCTTTGGTGAATCTTATGAATATGGAGAAACTATAATAAAGCATAATACACTACTACTGCCTAGTTTCATCTTCATAATGGAAGTCGTAATCCATGCCATTTAATGTCACTTAACCTTCATCACACATGACAGCTGCAGAAATGCCCCTGTCAAAACATGTACACCTCAAGGAGACACAGATGCATGTGAGGGAGAAAGTTAGAGGCCAACAAGAACAGAGTGATAGAGGTACACTAAAAGTAATGACAATGTGTTAAGGTTGGCACAAAGAAAGGGGAATGAAGGCAACAAAAATGAAGGACACTGTGAAGCAACAAAGCTGAAACAAGTGACAGGCATGGCTGTTTTGCCACATTTACTCAGTGGTGATTTAAATATTAAATGTATAACTAAATCATTTCTATACGCACTGCTGTCACAGTTGCACTGTTCCTTGCTTCTACTCTGAAAAAAACTTCATGCATTAAATGTATGAAACTGAAAAAAACAAACATTCATATGTATTGATAAAAATGTTCCAAAAAAAATTATTAAGATGATACTTATGGTTAGGCTAAATACAGGACATCATAGTGAGATGTATCATGTAATGCACTGTGTCTGGGTCTCCTTTCCAATTACGTAATTTCCAAATAACTAAAGTGTGTTAAACAAGGTTTATTTCTAGGTCAGGTCAATATCCTACACACACACTGAGTAGGAAGCATTTGTGGCTGCAGAGTATAAACAAAAATATATAAATATATAAATTATATATAAATATATTGCAAGTTAAAAAGCTTTAATTAGTAGCAGGGTCACAAGTAAATCACTGTGATAACCAGCCTGGTTAATCTTCTGTTTTTACAATTCTACAAAATACTACAACAGAGTGAAGAGGTGGAAGGCAAAGGTGAATATGCAGCTATGTAGCATGCCAACTAAGATCTACAGGAGTTTATTATATAGATTAATTCATATCACAACAGTTAATGACAACACAGTGACATAGTCTGAGAGACACCAGGCTGGAACTATTGTAGATTATTGTTGATATGGATCTTCACCAATACAACCAAAATTAGATACTGCAACAGTAAAAACATTACATAACACTTTGCACATACAGTTTATAAGTGTACTTAAAAATCCGGTTGTCAATTACCTGGTCTGAAGTTCATCCTTAAATTCTGGTACCAAGTGCTGCAACCATCTTCCACACTTGTCCAGTATCCAGCTTTGGTTGACAGTTGGCGGAAAACAGCTCCTAACATAGCAGTGCTAGCAGAAAACAATGTGGCAGGTAAACATTGTAGGCTATGTCCTGCAAAAGTCATGTCAGAAATGTATTCTTGTTTTCAGCTTCTTTAGCTGATGATTCAGCTACAGTTATTCCTGGTGGTGTGGGTTTCAGGCCAGGACAGGGAGGCTACGTCACAGCAAGGTAACAGATCTTGTGGATGGTTTATGAAACAATGGACCCCTGGATAGAGATGCATAGGCCCCTCCTAGAACTCATGTAGACTGCATCAGACATCTCATGGTGAGTCTCTTTGTGTTTGTTCAGCCTGTTTCCCGAGTTTTGTTCGTCTTTGTGGTGGTTGGCTTTGTGGTCATGTTGCCTCTCTGGAATTGTTTTGCATGTTTCTGAGGTCATTTTGTCTTCTAACTGAGCTCTGTGACTTTAAACCAATAACTTACATCTTACAACATACAATAACATACAGAGGTACACGTCAGGAGGCCCCTGGGCATGTCCAGTATGTCCAGCCTGTTAAGTAGGCGTAACAGAGATGACAGATTTGGATGAGGGTCAGGTTAAGTACTTGCCTCAACAGGAGCAACATCTGATTCTCTAGAAACCACATTATGAAGTTCAGAAAAGGAACAGTGGCACATTAAACGCTCTTTCTGTGGAAATTTGGAAACATATTTTATGGAGCCAAAATTATTTTAGCTTGGATTTTTTTGTAGTAGTTACTGTCTGAATAAGAGATGCTAGAGGTTTATTTTGGTTTCACAGATTGCTTTGCTGTTATTTTTCACAAAATACAAAGTCAGGCCTGCTGATGTCTTGGTTGTTAACTAGTTTTTGCAAAAAGTGATCATTGGGAGTGCTGGAGACTGTGATATCCTTGGGATACAGCGAGCACTCACAGTTCACGTAGTTTCATGAGAAATAATTTGTAATTTTTTACTGCACTGAAACCCAATGGTGGGTTCTGTTCTCGCCAAACCTTTTTTGTTTGTTTTCTTTCCAAAAACGCTAGGGTTACGATGTAACCCCGGTTCTCTGAGTGAAGAGACTGTCTCTCTACCCTGTTACATATTCCATATGTACAGAGATAATGACCTCTCGTGTCAGGGCGCTTGGAGACTTCTTTAAGACACACCAGAATTTCCGGTCGCACCTCCTCCTTGAGGCATATAGCTTCCTCAGAGGCGTGAGCTCAGTGATATAGTTTGATCGGAACACGTCACCGAGCAGCTTTGAGCTGGAGAGACAGTCTCTTCACTCAGAGAACTGGGGTTACATCGTAACCCTAGCATTCTCTTTCGTTCAAGAGTCTCTCTCCACCCTGTTACATATTCCATATGTACGGGAACTCTTTAAGACACCCTATGAAGTGACAGGCAAGCAAGAGCAACTGCTCGGGACAACCGAGGTTGTCTGCAAAAGCCCAGCCTGCCTGCGGCACCACATGGCTTAGGAGTCAAAAAACAGGTCCCAACGGAGGGCGCATACAGGCCCCGAAGAAACAAAGGGGTCCCAGCGGCACAAGCAGGCCACCGCGGAGGAGTGTTCAGATGCCACCAGCATGGCAGGGAGGAGGAGCGGGGGTGGCACAACGCACAGACCACAGGAAAGCGTGACAACGGTGCAACCAGTCCGAGGCAATGCGACGCTCACAAAGGAGCGGACGGAGTACCCAACACCAAAACCAACATCGTCCGGCCCGGCGGGGGGAAGAACGCGGGGGTGGTGGAATAAGACAGGCCACCGTAGGGATACGGCGGTGACACCACGGGTACCCAGTGCCTTCAGACAACATAGCGGAGTGCAGCAAGTCCAGGCCAACAGGGAGGACCAGCAAAGCACAGGT
>JAUBNQ010000002.1:10996796-11012946 GCA_032353495.1 Ctenopoma kingsleyae | reverse complement strand
GATAATGTTTAAAGTTTAAGTATGCATGATAGGAGATATGTGATGTTAGTTACCTAAAATTATTTAGTTTTTCTTTTATTATGAGGGGGGACCCCACATATATTGGTATCGGTTTATAACGGTATCGGAAACTAAGAGTTAGACTATATCGGTATATCGGTATATCGGATATCGGTGAAAAAGCCAATATCGAACATATAGTTACAATCAGTTTTATCTTTCTTTGTACAAAACGCTTGACAAGGCCAAAAAACATTGCTCACAGGTACTGTATCTTTATTTAGAGGAGATATCATTCAAAACTATGATATAAATGTCCTCACCTGGTCAGTGAATTTGGAAAAACCTTCTAGATCTCTGAATCACCTGATGTAGCCTGACCCCGTTCGACCTACAAACTAGTGAGTGCAGCAGCAACCTCCCTGTAAGAAGCTTGCCTTTTTGTCCTTTACGCTACTTGATTTTTATTACCCACTGTTATGGCCATTGACTTTATGGGTATAAACATTATTTTATTTTAGTCACAGAAGAACCTCCACTGTAGATTGCAATGGAGTCTTTGAAGAGCCATTGAATGGTGATTGGAAATGGTGACCTTCCAGTTACAATCTCACTTCTTCAGCCTTTCTCGTTCCAGCAGTTCATGCTGTAATGTCGTTTTTATTATAACGGCTTTAGTTATAGGCTGTTTTATTGCAACTTGATCTGTGAATCCACCATTATATTCTCTGATAAAATCTTATTCTAAAAGGGTAGTATACCCACATTTTATTTTAGCTGCAGCCAGTGTGGTTTGTAGTAATTTGTTGACTTTTATCAGCTTGATCTACTGCAACTGATTTCTCTATCTCCTTGCAAATGGTTTAGGGATATTTACTCCACACTAGTGTCAAAATGGAGGTAATTCAGGTTTAAAACCTTGTATCAGTGGTTGGAAAAAAAATTCAGATCCCTGAAGTACCAGTACAATCGTGTAAAATGTTCTTTTATAGGTACATATCCTCAAAAACTACCTAGGTAAAAGTACAGAATTATTAACTAAACTTATCTAATCTATGTAACATATTAAAAGTAAAAACTGTAATTATGGTTGAAGTTTGTAGTGTGAAACAGACTGTTCTGTGGTGTTTGCAAAATGCATTATTTCTGTGTGTATGTGTAAATAATCACGTACTGCATGTTTGACTTCTTGAACTGCGTTACTTTCCACCACTTTATTGTTCCTCGTTGTTTGTTTTAACAGTTGCTTTGTATGTATTCTCCAGTAACTTGTGTCTTTTCCTGCCTCATGTTTTGTTTTGAAGTAACTAGATGCTGATAAGCTGCCAACCTGGCACCCCTGGCTGTGTTTTATTTGTTTTCCTCTTTATTCATACCTTTCTCACTTCTGCCTTCACCGGCAATTCATTTTTTTTTCTTGCTGTTGAAAAAGACGAGGGCAAGAGGAAAGCATCTTCACAGGTGGCTATTGTGGTAACTGAAGGTAGGGATTAGATTTCACACTCTGTGTGTGTTTGTACGTGTGTAGAAAGTTATTTCTCATTCTGTGATAAGGGATATGAAACATCTAAGTCAGTGCCAGAGACAGAGCTAATCGCTACTTCTAAATCTGACTAAAACACAGGATAGAGCACGTCATGTTCTGGTCACTTCTTTCTCTGTTTGCTTTTGCAGCAATATATTTTTATTACAAAGAAAGTTCACGTTTCAAGTTCACACAAGGAGCAGCAGTTGGCTAATTTAAAAATAATCAGAAAATTAGTTGAGTTTTTTTTTTTCAGGGATGTTTATGTCTATACTGGCAGCAGCAGCATAATTCAAGTTCTGCTCAATCCAGTTAACCTTTCTACTGCCCTTGGAAAGGCTTTGATGCTGTTTGTGTCTGACATCTAATGTATAAACCTGTCTGACCCTGCTGAGGAGCTCAAAGAGAGACTGTTAACAGGCTGTATATCTCTCTGTATTGTATCATTCTATCTGTGTGCCTTTCAGTGGATGAATGTTTTCAACTTAGAGTTTTCTAAATCATTGCCCAACAAAAAGACCTCTGGCACAAGCAGTCATGTTGTGCCTGTCCAAAACAATTTGGGTAATAACCAGAGAAACTGATATGATGCAAAGTCTGCAGAGAGTTGCAGGGTAGCAATTGGGGCAGTAAGATTAATATAAAGCCAGCCGATGAAAAGGTGCAGGGAATGAACTGGAGATGTACTTCAGCATTTTAAAGCTGTAGGAGAAGAGAAGAGAGAGATGACAGAAGAATGTTAGAGTCAGCTTTGGTTTTGTGGAAGCAAAAAGCAAAAAATTATAAATTCTGACAAAAAGCAAAAAAAAGACCAAAAGGGGGTGGCAGGATGGATGATGGGACTCAGACTTGAAAGAATTGAGAATAAACTGAAGAGACCAACACTGAATGAGAAGTAGGAGAAAAGTGAGCTGCATGTGGGATTAAATGTTAAGAAAAACAATACACAGTATACCAACAATGTTTCAATGAGGCAACAAAGAGATGGGAGAAGGTCAGAAAGAGATAAAGATGTACTGCTTGCAAAGTTTATTGTAATGTACACTCCCTGGCCTTCGCTCTACCATTTATTTTTTAGTAAGAAAAAAAAAGTAATTGATCACATTTACATGTTATAATGAAATTTGACTTCTGCATTTTAACCCATCCTCTGCAGTGGGCAGCCACAGGAGGTGTCCAGGGAGCTAGTGCTAAGTGTCTTAGGGCACTCAAGGACACACCTGGTGTGGGCGCTGGGTTGGGATTCAATCCTGCCACCTTCTGCATTCTAGTCTGATGCTTATCCAGCCACCAGGCCGCCTTCTTGAACTGCCTTTTGCTTTGATTACAGCATGCATTTATTGTGGGACTGTTTCATGAAGCATATGTGTCACCACATTCATTTCATTCCAGAGTTGCATTAATTTCTCACCAAGACCTTGTACTGATGATGGGGTCAGACCACTGCATAAAGTCTTCTCCAGCACATCTGAGATATTAATGTGGTTAGGGTCTGAACTATGTAGTGACCAATCCATGCATAAAAATGACGCCTCACACTCTCCTTTCACACCTCTTGTTGTTCCAATTAGTCTCTGCTGACTTAAGTGTATGGTGTGTGTGTGTGTGCCAGAATCATTCATAGCAACAAGCTTCTGGACAGTGAGCAAAGTCATCTCAGTGACTTGTGTGGTTCAGCTGTAGGCAGCAGGACTCAAGCATGAATCAACAACACTAATCATCAGAAAGTGCAAAAAGAAAGTAAAAGGTCTCCTCAAGGAAACTAAGTGAGGCCTTGTAATATTCTATTGTATGTTGTGTCTAATTTGTCATACAATACTTGAGATGAGTTGAAACACAATTTTCAGGCATTAGCTGAACACTTTTGTCTGCTGGCACTTTTTACTAAATAACAAACACACAAACAATTCTTGCCTCTTTTGTAGTTGAAAGGCCAGTCGTTTCAAACACGTTGTGCAGTTTATTTTGTTATTCATTTATTTCACTGCCAAAACTTCCCAAAACAATCACTGCATTTGAACTTTAGGAAGGTGCCAGTTGAATGTTAAACACCTCCTTGTGGAATATTAATATATTTTTCGATCAGTCATGCCAAGAATTTGTCTTTTAGATGGACTGTCTCTGTATGAGAGTGCTCTTCTGGGATTTTTTGACTAACACAAAAGAAAGTAGACATATAGAGATAGATTGACAGACAGAAAGGGAGAAAACTCTTCTTAATTGGCAGTCACACCCTGTCAGTGTTAGGTGTTTGAAGGAATGGATGATTTGTTCAGCAGTGAAAGAGACTGATTTAGACTGACAGCATTCACAAATCTGAGACAGGTTTGAAGGAGTTACAGCACAGTATCAGCTTCCATTAGTGGTGTGCGATACTGCAAGCTTTGGTATTGATCCGATACCAAGTAAATATAGGGCCAGTATTGCCAATACCGATACCGATCCGATACTATTACCTTATAAGGGCAAATTACCAGAAAATGCACCCCCGTCACATAAAAGTGCTGTTTTGTTTAAATTGCTTTAACAACATTAAAATTGCTGTAAAAACACATACAAATGCACAAATATGAACAAACAAAAACACCAGTGTTAAATTAACATCCAGATCCAGGATACCGCTCTTGAACCAAGACAATAAATGAAACCCCTGTCACTTTAAATCGCTATAAAAACACGACCAAATGCACAAAACATAGAAAAACAACAGTGTTACATTAAGTGAATCCAGGATATTTCTCTTAAACCTGGAGACAATCACAATGGCTGCTACAAATTAATTATTTCTGTAAGAGAATGCATTTAATGACAGACTGACCTGCCACAAAATGCACCCCCCCTAAAAATGTAGTTTCTGTTTGTCCCAGAATTGAATAGTTTTGAGAGTGAAGTTGTAGGACTGATGCTGGTTAGTGGTGTAAGTTTCATGGATGTGACACTTTCTTAGTGGAAGATAGGACGGGGTGCATTTTCTGGCAGAGGTTCTCTGTCTCTGTAAAACAGGGTCTCTCTGAGGGATGTCCCTCCTCCTCGCTCCATTTATTTTGTAGCTGCTGTTCTCTTGTTCATGTTTTTTCCAACCGTCTCCTACAGATTACATTTGCATACAACTAAACTGTAATCCAGATCACGTTTCTGATCAGGACATAATTGTTATGTTGTACTGAAACGTATTTTTGTGAATGAATGACGTGATACTATTATTAATGCGAAGTGATGCTGTTTACTATGCAGGATGGAAATGCAGGAGACCCGAGTCCCACACCAAAGTCCCCCGTCTATCACCATAAAATACGGTAGATGACACGGCGCTCCTCTTTCCTCTTTTTGAAGTGAGAGAAGCGGTGTTTGTACCGGTGGGTTTAATTTCTGATGGAACGGTCGCAGACAGTAGAAGAAAGAAAGTATTGTCGTGCTAGTATCGATCCGATAACGATACCAACTTAGTATCGATACTATAGATACTTTAGATCAATCCAGCCACCACTAGCGTCCATTTAGGATGTTCAGCAATTGTCCCCACAAAGTCCACTGAGGGAATCTGGGGGTCATCATTGACAAAAAACTAGGCTCTCTCCATCTCTCAGGCATGCAGGTTTACCTTATACAACACCAGACACCTTTCTGAATATTCTACTCAACTCTTTGTTCAGAAACATGTCATCTCTCGTCTTGAATACTGTGGCATCCTGACAAGGCTACCATCATGTGCAATTAATGATAATGACATGGATAATGACATACTATTTTATTGATCCTCTTGGGGAAATTGTTGTTTGGATAGCTGTCAGACAGCACATGTCAGCGCTACTACAGGGTTTCAGTGTCTTGTCCAAGGACACCTCGACATGTAGCTTGGCGGTACTGGGAATCAAACCACTCACCCTCTGATTTTTACACAGCTGCTCTAACCACTGAACTACTTGCCGCTTCAAACCTCTCCAGCTGATCCAAAATGTTGCAGCACATGCTATTTTTTGGCTTCCGTGGGCTGCCCACATCAGATTCAATTAATGTTATTAAACCATCTCTCTGTAGGTGTAATATGTGCACAAACTGTTCCCACATTGGGAACCTCCCTTCTTTCAGAGTTTAGTGCTATCACATATACACATAATATGATCATACCCAAATTAGGAATGCAAGTATCAATTTGTGCAAATATACTGTTTCTGCAAAATTCAGAGATAATAAAATTTAGGGTCCAGTACATTTTATAGTTGTTGTCGCTGGATCCAGAGTGTAATTAGCTTCCATGGCTGCAGTGTTCCTTTGAGAAAACCTTGATAAAGGTAATCTATTTTCTCCTACTCTGATGTGGCTGGAAGCCCACTGCTGTGGTGAGTTACAGATCTTCTTGCCCGGTGCTGTATTTTATCAAGCTAGGAAGCAGTAATGGCCAAAGGTGTGTTCACACATTTATTCTTGGCCATTCCCCAAATCCAAATCTTAACATGTTACTCTGTTACAATAAAACGAAAAGTTTTAATGTGGTTGTATGTTGCCTGGACTGGTAGAAATAATTAGGAAAATATAATATGTCTAGTTTAGCTGTTGTCTAATGACTATATGATATAATTCTGTAGCTGATCCAGATTAATTTAGTTCATTGAAGATGACTTAGACTGTCTCTGTTGTGTTATTGGCAACATTTTCAGCACCTAAAACATAATTCATCCAACTTCCTTTTATCATATTTTATTTTTCCCCTTTGTTGTTTTATTGTCCATGAAGCACATACCTGTTAGAGAAACACTGCAGGTTATAGCAGCATAAACACCCAGGTGGTAAGAGCACATATCTAATCGAGTAAAATCCAATGACAGAACACAATTAACAGCAATAAACATCCTCATTTCCAAAAACATCTCTCAAATTTGATCTTATGCGATGGTGAAAAATAGACTGATTCTCTTCTTTGCAGATAATAGCTCTGACAAATGCCCCTCCCTGGAGTGCTGTTGTTGTTTCTGGCCCTGGTCTCTGGTGAGAAGCTCCTCTGGAGAAAGGTTCTCCTGAAACCTCAGTGACCTTTCATTTTGCCTCTTCGCTGCTGCTCTGGAGGAAGGCCCGGCAGTTTTTGGTGCAATTTGGTGCATTGCAGTGCATCTCTCTTTTTGTGATTTCCCCTTGAACAGTGGACTGCTGTAATAAGATAACCTCTTTATGTCATTACTTTTATAACATTTAATTTATCACACTAAACTGTTTACTCCCTTTATGAGTCCTCTGATCTTCTGCAATATCTGCTCAAACACTTGGGAATCCTTAGACCCTGAACATAACACAAGCAGCTGACTTCAGTGTTATTAGAGCCCCTGAAATGTTTTTCTACATTTCCTGTTCCTTGTCTGTCTTGCTTGAGGAATACATGATGTGATAAAGTATTAAACTTTGGCAAACTTCATCTATAGCGTCTACAGTAAATATGTGGGTACATCTGGTTAATATATTGAGCCACAGATTTTAGCTCATATGATCTATTATTGTATATTTCCTACCATCAGTGGTTTAGTGTCATGATGTGTGCCCCAGTTGCTGTGTTCCCCCAGAGATCTACTGTATTTTAAGCATATTCTCAGATACGGTAGTGTTGATGCATAGGCATTGAAGTTATTTCCCTTAGGCAGGATTAGATAAAAATCCCACTTGGAGCCTACTACTCAAGCTCTGCTGTACTAACACTGTCGTTTAGTAAAGACAGTCATCAGCCACCAGTGTGAGAACAAAAACAATGATCTCTGCCCTCACATTTAAAGACAGACATACACTGTCACAACTCTAACTAAAAATCTCAGGTTGTCAGTGAGTTAAATGCATTCAAACATTAATCCTACTGATGACTAATTTCTGAGGTTTTAGACATATATAACTGGTCCATGAATTAATCATTTAATCATCTTAATTGGTGACATCATTGGAACATTTCCTTCACTGATATTGGACATTATGTGAATATTACCATTGGGAGTGTAGGAGTGCATCTGAACTTAAACTTATTTAACTGGACTAAGTGTAGTTCAATTCACAACAACGGTATTCCTAATTTTACACTGTATTGGGAAGTTTCTACTTATTTATCTCTAATTCTGATTGACTCACAGCATAGACTTGTATAGTTTACACCTTCTCATACCAGTGCCTTATTCTTTTCTTCCAAAAATACATTTTTCTTCCTTTTTAACTGCCATTGTTACTAAGCTATTGTAATATACATATTTCCCTCTTAAAAGTGAGTTATTTTTCAAAACAGCATTTACAGTATGTCACTCAGTATGAATCTGTACATTGAAATATAGGTTAATGGTGGTGAGCAAGATTTTTAATTGTATGAAATATTTTGCTCACGTTTTACCTGGACACTTTTCAACTGCAAATTGCCAAAATCACTATTAGGTAGAATATGGTCCAAGGTCTATAAATAAACAAATGTTTAATATGTTAGATTTCGTCTTCTCCCACCTGTAGCACTTTGTTACCCTCAGACTACAGCTGAAGAATTATATTTTATAAATCAATGCAACAAACAATAGGAATCCAGTGTTGTCTCATCCATCAAGGTAACTAATGAAAGCTAATGAATTAATGAATGATTTTGGCTTTTACACTGAATGAAATGTAACAGTGCTAATTGTTTTATTTTTTTCTCCAACTCGGGTTATTTCACTGTTGCTGTGATTTTTGAAGATGTGGATTCAAATAGCAGCTCTGCTCTTTATTTACCCTTTGGTAAATAAATACCCCATTGTGAAGTGTAGAATCTGAGCACAATGCTGATGATGCCTTCGTTAATTCATTTTGCACACACCTAACTTTTCAGCTCAGTCATTTTAAAGTGAACAAACTCTGAATTGACTGAACCAAGTCTGAATCCTTTCTGAAAACTCAGGGATACTCAACCCAGGACACCACTGTCCTTTTGTATATTTTTAGGAGAGTCAGTCAGTTTCAGATGTGTTAGGAAAGAGTTTTTCTTTTGTGCTGAGTCACAACTTTCAGCACCATGGATAGCTCCTTATAAAACCTCATTTTTGTGTCTGTGTGTGTGCGTGTGTGCGTGTGAGCGTTTTCAAAGCACCATCAGACACCAAAGAAAGGAAAGACTTCTGCATGTTCACACAATGAGATGATGAGCATGCCAGTTAATGATAACAAATTCCATAACTTTATAATCTTTGTGTCTCAGATTCTAGTTAATAATAATAATCAGCTTTTATTATCATTGATCACATTTACATGTTACAACAAGATTTAGCTTCTGCATTTAACCCATCCCCCCTTGGGGGGAGCAGTGGGCAGCCACAGGGGGCGCCCGGGGAGCTAGCACTGAGTTTCTTGCTCAAGGACACACCTGGTATTGGGGATGGGCTGGGATTCGATCCTACCACCTTTTGCATCCCATTTTGTATCCCACTGAGCTACCAGGCCATTAACATCTGCTATACTCTGATACTCAGTAGTTGGGGAACAAACAAGGCTCATTTATCTTTATCTTTATCGTGTCAACTTCTAACAATAGTCTAAATAATTCTTGTTCTGACAAACTTTCATGCCCCCTTTTTTTTACCCTTATCAATTTCGAGGCTAGAACAGATAAATGTTGTGATAATTTAAAACTTTTCCAAATCTTGAAAAACCTACTTTGCACACAGTTATTTAGCACTATTCCCTCCCAAAAAGGTACCCATCCCATCATCAAAAAGATGACATATAAATGTAGTGCCTGCACGATAGAGGAAAACATCAAAGACAGCTGAGGTTTGCATCTAAAAGTGTCTGATATCTGTAGTGATTAAATGTGTTTACATGCTGAACGTTATCACATTATTATTTGGAAGCTAAATTAGACTTTTTTGGGGTATTTCGGCAGCATTTTCTGTTTACTGTCACTGAAGTCCTTGATGAAGAACTGATTAGGATACATATCCATAAACATCCATCGGGATGTTGAGACATTTATACTCTTTATCCCATTTGCTGGTGGGTTTCATGCTCTATGAGGCTTCTCTTTTCATCCTATGTGGAACGTCAGATGTGTGATTGGATTTACAAATGCCCCCAAGAGAACCAGCTGAAATGTGAGTTGGTGTGTGATGGAAATGCTACATTTTGAAACTTGTTGCACCTTGCACAGTGGGACAGCCCAGACAGATACCATCTCAGAGGCTGATATGGTTTATGATCATGGTCTGTTCTCAGGCAGAATGACAGAGCTTTTATCTGCAGTCGCCCATGTGGAACGGAAGTTCTCATGCACACGTTAAGTTACAGACACAAAGCTCATTAAGAAGCAGTCTATCACACCCCACTGCTCAGTTTCAAACATCTCCAGCACACTTCTCTCTTTCTCAGTCATCTCCAACACACCTACGCAAACATATGCACACATATACAACCATACAACTTTAATCTTGTTTCATCATTCTTGTTTTCTTTCTCTCCTCCCTCCCTCTTTTCCTGTCACCATCAGCACTTGCAACCTAGAGGACATGTGACTGAAAATTTACTGCTAGGCCACTTTTCCCCTTTGCATTGTTTCAGATACTTTGATCTTGATTATTCAAAATTGGCTCCCCTCTTATCCTTTATCTCTCAGGGTCCCCCCAGTGGATGCTGGGTTTTAGAAAAACAGACAGAGAGGAAATCAGGAGAATATCTGACTGCAGTGCTCCTGGACTGGAGCCTTTAAACTCAGAGAGTGGTGAGTCTCAGACTAAACGGTAAATGGTGTCTGTTCAAGCTTAGATTATGTGAATAGATGATGTAGCTATATGTTATTACTGACTGCTGCATTTCATTACATAACAAATAAAGATAGAAATTATATGGTAAATATTATATTCTGAAACCACAAGTTGAAGGTATTTGATTAATCTATATATATATAAGTATAAATATATATATATATTTACAGATATATATATTAATAACCATATTTTAGATATGACCTGAGGAAATCTTCTTACTGTACATCCCACCAGCTCCTTGGAGAAATGCAGAAAATATGTATCATAACTGGTGTTATGTAGATTGTCGATTCTCTCTGGAATAGAGCTTAAAGACTGAATATGAATGTAAATAAACCATTTGACAGTAGCTGAAGGACAAATGCTTGAGCTTATTTCCATAACTGGATGTCCTAAATGTATGCAGATTTACTGTAAATGCCAGGGTAACCATTTAACACAGGCCAATAAATATTAATGTAGACTGCATATAAATGTCTTGTAAGAGCTTTTAAATGTTAAAATCAAGTGTCTCATAATCTTTCAACTCATAAGCTGCTTATTGGCCTTCCCAATTTCCACCACACACTCAGTACTTCACAGCACAAGATGGCGCAATGAAAAACTTTTTAAAGAGGAAAGTCTGTTATGCAGACCTTCACCTCCATACTTTAACTTTCTAATCTTAAACTGTCTTTTTCTTTTCTTTGTCTTTCCTTTGTTATCTATTTGTTTTTCTTTCTTTCTTTCTTTCTCTCTCTCTCTTTCTTTCTTTCTTTCTTTAGCACTTATGTGAATAAAGACCACTTTTTTAATGCACTGGACTGAACCAGATGCTAACGTTACTGACACATGACTAATAACTTATAACATATATACAGTAATATATCCATATTAGCTCCTATTATTGTTTCCTCTCAAGTAAAGAAAAGCATCATGCTGAGTTGCTTGGGAAGCACCATTACATCATGATTAACTTAACATTAATTATAATTTTTTGTCCCCTCAAGCAGTGTAGAGTATAGTTTTATTCATCTGACAAATAAATACTGAAGGTTTCTTGGGTTTTACTTGGAAAGAATCCGTATTTCTTGAGGAGACAGCCAAACCAAATCTGTCATTTTAATCAAAATAGTCATAGCACAGTTGTACACAGATGGATATTCACTGTAAATATATATTAATGTGATATAGTCCCTAGAATGTCTTTCACATAAAGTGATCCAAGATGGATTCATGCATTACTACTACCAATATGCAGCTGGAATGAAGGACATTAAACACCACTAAAAGTTTCTCTTGTGTTCACCTGCATCAATAAACCTCACTGTATTGCTGCTGGAGCCACTCTGAGTTGTGTATTTTAAAAACACTAACAGGCACCAAAACACTGCCAAAGACTGATTCCTGTTCATCTGATGATCATTCTCCATCAAATTAATGTTTTAAATTTTGACCTTACAACACAAAATACATACAAGTTCTCAGTGAATCATCTGGACCTCAAATGTTCACACAACACAAAGCACAGCTGCAAACTAGTGTGTGTCTTTCTGTTTATCCTGATTAATTTTTAATGAGCTTTGACTCTTCACTGGAAACAGGAAATAAAAAGAAAATTTGCAGTAGGTCTATATGGTTTTGTTGTCCTGGAGGAGAAACAAAGTTCACCACACAGATAGCACAGCAAAAGATAGATTCAAATGCTGGCAAAAACAAAACCTGCCTGCAGGGGCAGTGAGCTGCAACGTAGCAGATCCAGATAAATAAGAAATACAAAAGAAAACTACAGAATTTAAGTACACTGTAATAAATTAGAATATGTTCCTAAAGTGCAACTAAAAAATGAATTGCAATGTCAGCTGGAATAGTTTGCATCTACATTTTATGTAAAACTGAAGCTGCTCTAAACTGCTTCTCATCGGAGACACTAACACAGGCGCCAAAGATTCTCTGCTTCCCGCACACATCCTAACACATATTATGCAGACAGAAAGAAAAAGAGAAACAAGAGTGCAGCCAAAGCGAACAAAGCCCCAAAGACAGTCAAAGCAGACAGTCACAGATGAAATATTTAAACATATATCGTTATATTTCCCCAAAGTGAGCGCCCTACTTATGTGGCCCATTTGTGAATTGTGACTGCCTCTGTCCGTGGTGCTAAAAAAGCGCCACCCTCAGCTGATCAACCCATTTGCTATGCGATCTGAAACTGGAGACGTTTCAGGCACCAACACGGCCCTTATTTTACAATTTATGTAACTTAATTGTTTTTACTATGGTGGACACGCGAAGTTGAATTTTACTAAGGAGCCGCGTGTCTAAAGTGACATTTGTTTTTGTAATCCCGAACAGCATTTTGACACGGCTCCCAAATCCTGCCTGCGCTCTGGTGTGAACATAAAAAAGTCCCCGTGTTGGAAATCAATGACACGGTTTGTGCGTACCGGAGAGAGAGAGAGAGAGACAGAGAGGGAGAGAGAGAGAGACAGAGAGGGAGAGAGAGAGGAGGCGGTGTCTGGTAACCGAGGAGGAGGAGAAAGCTCCTGGTCCGCTCGTCCTCGCAGCTTCCTTTCACCGTCAATCTTACAAGCAGTCGGGTGCTTCTGGAGTGCCCGGGGCCGTGGACTTATTTTCCCCCGGGAACTGAAATTGGACAATAACAAACTATCCCAGGTAGGCAAAAAGCTTTGTCAGAAACAAAAATGTATTTGAAATGCAAGTCAACATCCGAACCGTTTGTCGACTTTGGTGGTGCTGCTGCTGGATGGAGGAGAAAGCGGATAAAAGCCAAGACAAAGCTCCGTGGGGGCGACAACTGTGTTGACGCCGCTAATAGCTTTTTAAATTGGCGGAGGGGAAGCTCGGGAGCTAATCGTTTCGCGGTGCCCCATCTGCCGCGGTGACAACTCTCCAATGTTTGTAATCCGATTAGAAGCAGGATCAGCAATTTGGTAAAATGAGCGCGCTCCACGCAGCGAGCGCATAAACAGTGGTTCGTTTCTCTGTTGTGGGTTCTGTTGGGACGTTCTGACCCATTATGCGTCACAATTCGAGAGTTCTGTGTTCTCTAAAGTGCTGCATCTCACTTCATCCTGTTCTTGTGACACTTTGCAGCAGCATCCTTTCCCCTGTATCTATTTTCTCTCTCCGAGTGGCTCCAGCCGCCTCATATCCCCCTGCTTTTCTCTTCTCTTCTGTCTTTCAGAAAATGTTCTTCTTTCTGCTACCTGTCGTGGTTCTCTTGCTGAGCGGAGAAACGGTGGTCTCCGGTAACAGTAACGACAAATGGCTGAGCACCGTGGCTCAGTACAACAAGGACAGATCCTGGAACAGATTCAGAGATGTGAGTTACACTGAGAGGCATGATATCTATCCCAGAGGGGCTTTATAATTAGCTTCATTGTGTGTGTGTGTGTGTGTGTGTGTGTGTGTGTGTGTGTGCGTGCGTGCGTGTAAGTGTAACCTATGTGAGAAAGAGGGAGAGGGGGGTGGGTGGGGTGTTGGGATGGAGCACACTACGCCCTTGATACACCCTGTGAGTACTTGAGCACTTGCCAGCAGGCATAATCCACCTTGTAGAAACTCAGCAGGTTCAAGCCCTCAGAGACAGAGAACATTATACACATGTATTTATTTCATCTGACCTACTAAAACATTTCAATTGTCTGTTTTGTTTTGTTTTTTGGCGATGTTTAGATTAAGAAATCCCATTATCGTATTCCATGACAAAATATTTTATTGATTATAAATGATAACTGATTGTACTGCATGAACCTGTGGCTTACTGTGCTCAGCTCAGCTTATTGTGTTATTTTAAGAACATGCAGAACCAGAACAGTGTTCTCAGGGGATAGTGTATGTATAGAGGTTTGTGTGTGGTTCAGGTGTACATCATTCTAAATGTATTATAGGGAATCGTCAGTTGTTTCTTCACAGAAGTATCTCTGTGTTGTAGGTAACAGCACTGTTTGAGATTTGGGTCATTACAGGAAACCTGGGTTCGTGTGTTTAAAACAAGCTTTGTGTTATAGTGGTGTAAGTCCCTTTGATGTGTGAGTGGGATTCTAAACTGCAGTGATGCCATTATGTAGGTCCAAATATTGTCAAATAAGAATTAATGTACAGAATTAGCCACTGGCTGTGCAGCTGTAATATTAAAACCCAGAGAACTTTATATTCTAGCGGAGGTCTCCAAGTTATCAAACATGACAAAATTAATATGTAAGGTGGGATTTTAGTGCAAATGTGTCACAAATGATGCACTAAACCTTTGGAATTTTTCCATTTGATGGAGTCATTCAGCCATGAAAACATGCAGTGTTAGACTGCGATGAAGAGCTGAGACAGAATATTTGAGATGCTGCCAGACAATGTGATTTTAACAACCTCAAAGCTAATTAAGGAGATATTAGAGGGATTTGTTTTATTTGTACTGAATCCTGCATGTCATGAACTTAATAACTTCCTCATGCTGTGCTGTTACACTTCGTATTGGGCTGAACTCTGTCTCTTTTATAAACTCCATGTGCAAAAACATTCTTCATTTTTGGAGAGTGCGTGACCTCCACCTCTGTGTGTGTGAAACACAGCCATCTGCTGGTAACTCATAAATGGGTTAGGATACCTCTGAAGTGCTCTTAAATTATTTACAAACTGAGACCAGATCTTAACACCCACAATCGTTTATGCATGCCATTTCTTGTTTGAAGAATTAGGACAAGCTTGCATTCTTTTTAGAGTATTTTGAAGACCAAAATATTACTCCAGGCTCTGCCTTGGGCCACAACTGGAGAATAACAACTATGCAGAACTAACACAACTCTAGTTTAGCCAGTTGTCATCACGCCGATTGTGACAGTAGTTTAAACACTTTTATTCTATTTGATATTCTTAATATTATGCTTTGCTGTCTGCTAACATGTTCTCTGGAGATTTCAGTAGACAGTGGTCTAGCATTGGCCTTATTAGAGTTGGTCTTCCCCATATAGTACCGGTGCCGTGATGTGAGACTTGTATTAGTCATGTCTGTTTAGACTCAGCTAGGGCCCTACTACCTGCAGTGTGTGTGTGTGTGTGTGCCCACTCTTTATTTCTCTCTGTGGTCTCCTGTGCAAATGAAACTCATTAACAGGAAACTGTCAGTGGAGGGTGCAGGGCAGGAGCAGAGAGGGGGAGGGAAGGAAGGGACAAAGAGGAGCAGTGGATAGGGGGGGAAAGGCTGTGACATTTGTGTTTAATATTTCAAGCAATGCTACCAAATAAATGCAGGAGCTGCTGTTGTATTTATGTGTGTGTCCGTGTCTGTGTGTATTGTCTGCCCTATCACATAGGGAAACCTGCTGGTCGTAATTTGTCTCCTGCTACACTGGCTGTCTCTTGTACCACAGTGTCTTCCTTTCTATTGTATTCTTACATAGTCGTTTCTCTTCTTCCTTCTTTGGCACAAACATTTAAATATCACAGACAGCAAGAGAAATTAGGAAAACATGTTTCAGTATGAGTTAGTTTCAAACTCCAGAACATCTATTCAGCCACCTTAATTTGATGATTGATCTTGAAATCTGTTCTTTAGGTCACCCTGAGCTCTACACTGTATGATTTCTAGCTGTCCCAGATGAAATTTGGCAATTGTTAGAACAAAGAAAAACACAGGAGAAAGTCTCATAGTTTCAGTTGTAATATTAGTATGTATTTTATACAGTATTAGTTTGCATTTTTACAAAACCATTTAGAATATGTCAGAAACAACAAAGAAATTTAGGAACGGTGTCATTGTTGCATAGGAGGCAGTGAAAATTGGGAAATCTATTGCCAATATATGTCACATCAAATTGAGCTCTATTATGAAAGATATGTCTCCATTCACTATGAGACTATGTTGATTTGATGTCATAAT
>JAUBNQ010000002.1:10980232-10991233 GCA_032353495.1 Ctenopoma kingsleyae | reverse complement strand
TTTTTCAGTTTTTCAGTTGCAGTTAATGAAGCTGTCACCCCCATAGTGTGCTGATTCTTGTCTGTGGTCAGATGTTTCATCCTCTAGGTTTGGCTCCCTCTACATCTCTCCGTATGCCAGTGTTTGATTTATCTTCGGATCATCAGTTTTATAAGTTGAATCTATAAGTAGAGCCAAAGCAGATTTATCTCCCATACTTGTTACTTCGCCAGATAGAAATCCCTGTTGGCACAGACATATAGTAGTATTGTTGTGTTGGAGGTCTGAGGGTTCATGCCTGCTCCCTGCACTTTGAATAATTTCTTTTCTTTAAGCTTTTTATTTTAGAAGATGACCTAAGAACTAGTGATCCAGTGGTGCTTTTATTTAGTGTATACAGAAGGAACAAGCAACAAAATCATATCGTATCATCTTGAAGGGTATATATCTGTATTGTTTATTTATTGTTATTTCTGTTATGTCCTATTTTGGTATTTTTGATGCTTGGGCTCTTTGGTGCATAAAGTATTGTGTTAACATGCTAACATTTGCTAATTAGAACTAAACAAAATGAACAGCTGTGGTTTAAGGAGAGGTTTTTAGTTTCACATATATTTGATAATATATAACGTATTGGACAAAATTAAACGTTTAGCTGCAGGACCATGAATACCATGCCAATTTCATGACAGTCTATCCGTAAACAGTCAATATATTTCACTCTCAGCCACAAATGTCAAACAGTTAATGCTGCTAGGAGGGAAATCAGGGGATCGTCAGTTTGTGGCAGTGTAGCTGTGTGTCTAGAATGAATATGAATGAATATTTATACAGTACACATATAGAAATCCATGCTAAACATTAATTCTTAGATTAATGTCATGTTACGGTTTAAACTGTTCTTTTTTAAAAAAAAAAAAAGAAGCTGATGAACCAGCTATTGATTGTGCTGGTGCTCTGAAGCATATAACAATCTTTGTTTCTGCAAGATGTTGCAACCACATTCTGTAAGGTTGTATGTCAGGTTACATCTATCAATTTATAAAGAATCTGTATGCTTTGGTGGTTTATTATATCTGTCTATGCTTGTTTCCCGAAATCACAGTTGTTGTTACTGAGATGAGGGATGCAGTTATTGGTTTGCCCATTGTAATAGTTGATGCTATCATATAAGGTATTCAAATTACACATGATTATTTCAAACAAATTGTTTGGCTATATGTTGTGTTTCTGAGATGGTGTAATCAATTACATAGTGCTTGAGATTTTATTTACAAGTGGGTTGTCTTGCTCAAATCAGATTTGAAAGTAGCCTTTCCAGCCCTGAGTGTCAGTGTGAAATAAATGATGGGCAGTCTGTTTCTCTTTTTCACACCTCCCCAGTCCTCCTTTCAATCAGTGTCAGGATCTTTCCCTCCCTTTCTTTTTCTGTCCTTCGCTCACTCTGATGTTTATGGTCTCTAAAACCATGTCAGATTGAATTGGTCATTATCTCATTTTCCCCTGAAGGTAGGGATACAGTTACTGTTTGTGTGTGTGAGTATGTGTGGGTTTGAAATATGTCTTGTCTGCTTCAATAATTCAGGAGGTTTCTGCTACTGCAGCTCATGTGATGCTCCTGGGAGAGGGAGACAGAGAGAGAGGAGAGGAGGGGGAGATTTACACAGCGATGTGGCAGATCTGTTCCTTGTAGCTTTTAGTGCCTTTCCATATCCTTACTACATCATTTTGTAGTTCTTTGCAGCCAAGTAAGTCTCTGTTGCACTCTTGTTTATGACAGTTGAACTCTTGGGAATTATAGGTAATAGCGAGGAATAGTTGAGCCCTGAGGGGCTGAATAAATACTGCATGTAAAGTCATTGACTCTCTGTATGTGTTTGTGAACAGTTAAACCAATAGCCCTATGGGCAATGTAGGTAGACAGCATTAGTTTCTCTGGAGACTGGATACTGGAACTGCTTCCAAAAAAATACAGTTTCTTTGGAGAGTTTGTGAAGTGTTTCTGGACTGGAATGGATTCATGGATGTTATGTTAATGGACTGAATGTTATTGCAACATGCTTGGTCCAATTTGCTGTCTTTTCTAAACATGAACTACAGCTAATGGGAATGTCATTATTGAACAGCATGGGACAAATCACATTTTTCATCTAATGATGAAACATGAAAAGTTGAGAGATTACCAAATTTATTGCAGTTTACTCTGACAGAGACATGAATGAATATGGATGGGGTTCTGTTGCATTTTATTCAGTCTGAATCCAGTTATTAAATCCAAATCCTTTTGAACCCCCTATCAGCTCTGTTTAAATAATATGTTAGGTAAAAGTAGATTTTCTTTATTTCATCCAGTGCAGTAACACATTTGTTTATAACTTGAATAACATATAACTTGAAATTTAAAATTGTTTTGTTTTGTTTTTGTTATACCATAATTGGTCATTTTAGTTGTGATTTATTGACCAATTGCAACACTAGAGAAGTCTGAGAGTCATAGTAATTAACTGTCTAACCTAAGCCATGAACATTCTGTTGTGGTGAGGGGCTTTCACCACATATTTTATCACTGCTCTGTGACATTCATTAACCCTGCTCTCACACATTTTTTACTTTTGCTGCATTGCTCCTCAGTGGTGGATGTGCTACAGCTGCAGACACCATGGAAGCTAATGTAAAAACACAGTGAAATATAACATTCATTTCTGCATTCAGAACTCATCGTTGTGACTGATGGTAAAAAAAATTCCTGGAAAGTCAACCAATAGGTGTCAAGATATTTCACAAAAAATGAGAAATGTCAACTAATATGACGAAAAGAGACATTAAATATGGTCTGAATTTCTCTAGTGTATGAAAATGTGTGTCTTTCAGCAGTAGCAGGATAAAAAAAGAGTTTGTGTTATCTACCACCACTGTACACAAGACCTTGGTCTATAATCCAGACTTCACACTTCAGCACTATGATCAGCACTGTATTGTTGCTTTTTTCATGGAGAAGAATCCAGTTTATTGTCAGGCTTGGTGTTGGTGTGTTTCTGCTGTCAGAGCAGTGGTGAGTGAGTAATTTCTGCTCTCCATTGAGGGTCAGAAATGAAAAGTTCAAGTGGATAAAAACTGTACTGGATGCTGGATGTTTCGCTTTAACCCCTCAGAAACGTGGACTCCAGAAGATCTGGATGGGCTGCTGTTGGATTTAGCCCATTTTCTCTGGCTCTGCACAACCCCTCTCCAGTCAGATGCTACAGTGTTGTCAGAGTAACAGCTGGCTGAATGTCCTGTTTCAGGCTGACTTTCAAACCCGCAGAGACATGAGTAACCAGATTTAAGCCAGATGGTGTTTTTATCCCTTATATCCTATTTAAACTTTTTGATTTTGACCACATACTGTAGATACAAGTTTGAAGGAGAATCTCTAATAATGTATTGACTGTAAATATTACACGGGGGTAGTTCACCTGGCTGAATAAAATACTATAAAACTTAGAGTATGAACTATCATAGTGACATTCAGTTAAAAATGTAGTATACAAGTATTAACTGCTATAATTATGATATGATTGTATTTAAATAATTTATATACTTTTTAAAGCATAATCTAATATCATAAAGCTTTTATTTTATAAGCCACCTTTATCAGCTACCATAATTCAGCATCCACCAGTGATGCTACATCTATATCTCTGACTCTCCTTTTACCTTCAGATACTTTCATAACATAAGATGTAAATCAGACAAACACACATAATGAACGATGTATTTTATATAGTTGTTGTCTAGAGAAATGACAACACAGACTTTAGGATAGAAAGTGGTTTGTTTACAGGTAAATGAGGCAAAAATTCATACATAGATTTGGAAGATTACCTGAATTAAATCAAAACATAATGCAATTATAATACAACAATTATTTACTCAGGATTTATGCCACATGTGCACATGAAGCAGATTTCAACAAAGCTCAAATCAAACAGAAATAGCACAGTGAGCTACAAATGTGTTGATCTAATCAAATAAACAACAGTCTCAGTCTTCAAAACATTATTGTTATCCATTATTTCATCTACACTATGTCTGTGTAGGTTGGCTTTTATGTTGCTGCACAAATATAGGATAGGGTACGGCCATTCAATACTTAAAAATTTAATGAAAAACATAATTGGTCTATGAATAGGGTAAATTGAATCATATAAGCAATCTTACTCTTTACAACTAAACACACACACACAATGCCTCCTGTTGAGTGTGTGGTTAAGTTTTACTGTAATATATGATTACAGTACCATTGTGGATGGGGTACTGTACTGTCAGCTAAAATGAACTGACTGTAAAAGGTGTATTTTATAGACATTCATGAGATGTCTGCTGTAGATGTGGTCCACTACAAATGAAAGTGGATACAGCCTACAGATTCAGTGATGTAGCATTTTCAATCTTGTCGCTCAGTGTTTGGTTAAAAGCAAAAATACCTGATTCTATACTTAGTATTCAGAACTGTATGTTGTTTTATGCAGTTAAGATCCTAGAAGACTCTTGCCAATTCAATCTTTGTGTTCTGTCTTCCAAAACAAAATTGCATTTACATTCATATTTGAATTATATTCACAAGTAATGCTTCAGTAGAAAGCTATCAAACTGAGAGCAGTCATTGGTCTATGATGACCAAATAGTGTAGGCGAAGAAACTCTCATTTCAGTAATACTGTTGACACAGAGTGTTTTGAGGTGTCACAAATCAATCATGTGCAACATGAAATATTGTATGTTAGTGTGATATAATACAATGTCCATAGCTTTAATCATCTTGCACAAATGTAATTCACCAGCATGCATGAGTGCCCAATACTGTAGCTTCGACCAGTACAAAGATATACATATTCTTCTATTTTTTAGCAATTTTCTTTTATTTTTTGAAAGAAAAAATGACAAAGGTCTGGAGCTCTGTGTTGTCAGTGATAGATACAATCCCGCAGGTCCTGTTTTCTGATGACTAGAAACACTCCTACTTAATAACAAAAAGAGCAGCGGTCTCACCTTCCTTGTTTTCTTCACTCCATCACCCCTCTCTCCAGCTCCCCTTCCTGTATCAGAGTAGTGATTCAGGCACATTGTGTGTGTTGACACTGGCAGTCCCAGTGATGACGCAGTGGGCGGAGGGAAACCATGGGAAGAATAATGAAGCCAAGTGGCTAGTCATGTCTTCGGGATGAATAAAGGGAGATTGATTAGGTGAATGTCACAGTTCAGTTGAAGAGAGAGAGACGCACAGAGAGATGGTGTGAGTGAGAAAATGAATACACTTATGCATATGCATGTTGGAAGGTGACACAAGAATAGTTTGACAGCTTTAATTAAACTCAGCTGAGTCAGCCCCTGAGCTGCAGCTTCAATCACATTTCCACACACCCACCAGGTCAAAAATGGAATAAAGTCTGTCGCTTTAAACTGCCCCTCTTCTTTCTGTGTGTGTGTGTGTCTGTGTCTGTGTGTGTGTGTGTGTACACACACTTCTAACCTTGAATACACCAGGCTTTGGCACATTTCCAGTAACTTTCTCATGGATTTTGAGTTGGATAATGAGGTGAGCTGGGATGCTGTGGATCAATACTGGGAGCTTCTTTTATCTGGAACTGACAGATAAAACTGGTCCAACCAACCCTGCCAATACCAGCAGACATGGCTTCACTTTGGATAGTACCAATTTAAAAGGTGTGATTATGGGATTTATTTAGCCAGAACCTTTCATTTGAACAGTTATTGAGCCTGACTGACACATATCATATCATATTAATATTATCAGCCGATGGCTTATCACAGTGGTCAGCGTACTGCATTGTATATGTTAGAAGATTTTCAAAAGTGCGTGATGTGGTTATTGTGTAGCATTCTTTTGTCATTTGCACCTGATTTAATCAAGACAAACATGGTGGGTGGGTCATGCATAATTGCACTGCACTCTGGCGGCACAGAATATGCTCTTGTTGGTAAAATCAGCACCAAATTGCCAAAAGAGCGACATTGCTTCAGACACCATCTGTTTATAGGACAGAAACACCAAGAGCTCAGCTTGCCCTCTTTAATCTGATTAAACATGTAATCTCTTTGTTCCTTTACATCAATCTGTGTGCCATACGTGCTGCACTTGAAACCAAAATGCACATTAAAGCATGGTGCTGGTTATTATCAGCAGGCTTATTAAAGACTGTCTCTCCTCTCTCCTGCGTGTTCACGCCTGTCTCTTGCTTGTGCTCTCTGTCACTAAAATGGTCTGTTTGCCGTTGCAGAAATAACAGTTCTCAAAGCCAAAGTTTTAGCGCAACATTTCCATGACTATTTGGGGCCATGCTTAGCCTATTTTGCAGCAGCAGAAACACTTGAGCCCACTTTCATTACACAATTATGTAGCTAATGCTAATATGACACTTCAGCTCTGTTAGTGACCAAAAGTTTGTATCATTATACTTTCTAAGATTGAGGTGGTTTCTATCAAGGTATTTTGTATTTAATGCATGTCTGAGCCTTTATATAGGTATGTGGCCTATTCTGCTGTTGAGAATACACAGAATACAAAAAATCTTCCAAGCAGCAGAGACAACTTCTTTCTTGGGAACAAGTTCTTTTCGTAGATATCTGACATGTTTTCTGTTAAATCTACTGGAGCTACAACATTTCACCTCATAGCTATCTAGCGATCTAGTGAGCTGTATCCAGCATGACATTAGTAAATTTAAACACACAGTTATTAGTGTTACACACTGATTTTATGTCACAAATGTTTGTATGGTGTGTCTATTAGAGTTGTGGGTAATTAAATCTTGTTATAAAGTTATAACCATGAGTAAGACATGTGGAAACAGCCAATAGTACTTCTAGGGGCAAACAATATTACAATACAATACAATGTCCTGCATACTAAAGAAATACTGTTCATTCAGTTGTGTGATGAGATGACATTATATGAAAAGTTTGGAAGTTGAGCACATTCTTAAGTAGTGAAACATGTAACCAGCACATTGGCCACAAGTCTGTATGCACGTTTTAGTCCCCACAATGTGCGTAACACATGATGCACAGACACACACACTTGCACACACATTAACAAACATAATGGACAGTGTAATCATGCTGACATTTCATATAGTTTAGGTCTGTTTAATGATCTTCAGTTAATTGCATTTTAAGTAATCAACAACACTATAAACTACTTACATTTGCAGTAGCATTAACCCACCCAGCATTAATCCACATGCACACAGGTGCGCACACACACATGCTCGCTTGATAAAGTTCATGACTCCTTAGTTGTATGTGTTCTTACTTTTATTACTGCAACTTTTCATGGTGAGAGCTCTGACATTTAGATGGAAACAGCCAATACCAACCCACTCCTTCTCTGTTTGGCTTCTCAGAAAGAGAGAGAGTGGGTGAGAGTTTCTGCGGCTCACTTCCAGTGAAAGTACTTTTTGTCATTATGTGTGGCTGTATTTGTGTGTAGAATGTGTGTGCCCATATGGCACCCAGCATGCTGTTTGCCTGGGCTGAAATTCTGTCAGTTGTGCTTTAGTTGTTTTAGTTCCTGGGATGCAGGAGCTGCATTACCTTCCCATGATGACTATAGGATCCCTGGAGGAACGGTTTCATGAAGCTGTGAGTTCTCCTGATCCTTTCACTGGACCACAGTTACTTAGCCTATCTAGTCTGGCAGAATAATATGGAAATAATGGTTCATTTGCTAAAAGACGTAAGAGATAATGGCTAATTGGCACGGTAACACTGTTATACAGAGTTCAAGAATGTGTCACGTGTTTAGACTCAGCTTGTCATTTGGTGTTGGGTTAACAGCTTTAAACTGACTCCTGTCATGTAATCCTAAAATAAAGTCCTATTAGTTGTTCAGAGGAACTGACTGAAATATGTCTGGTGGAATGATGGAATTTTTGTATTTTTTAATATGGGTCTGTGGTTTGCAATAGGGATGTCTTTGCTAGAAGAGTGTTAATGAACAGAAAAAGAAAACAGAGGCTTTCTTCAACTTGCTTCATGTTGTCTTCACCCTTAACAAAGAGTCTAAATTAATGTTCAAATCAGTGCTTGTGCCTCAAAAGATCTTAGGTCACTGGCTTAGCCGACAGTACTGTATGTGTGAGTGTGTCTCTGTGTGTACCTTATTCGCATTTCTTACACTGCCTCCTCCCCCCTGATTTAACAAGGACACTCAGCAAGGGAGCGAGAAAAGGTCAGAATTTCCGGACTGTGATACTCCTGACTCACATTTTAAAGCTGTTCTAGTTTTATACTTTTGCACTAAAGAGCAAATTAAAGGCAACATTTTAGCAGGAGTGTGTACATTTTGTGGAGGAGTGTGTACGTAGTGTGTAGATTGTGATTTTGTGAGTTGTTGCTTGTCTACAAAACATACGCACATATGTGCATGTGTGACAAAGAGCCAAACAGCAGCAGGATGTCAGTTTGTAAATAATATATTATTTAGTTTCTTTCCTTTCACGTCTTACTCAATCCTTTTCTTCAACTGATTGTACACCAGGTAAGTCTGTGTCTTATATTTGTTTATTGTGTTATTGACGTTAGTGTGTTTGAGGGAGTACCAAAGATGTTTGCTAAGCCCTAATCATGAAGTCATCTACAAATGTCTATAGCTGTCAAATAGTAAATTGCAGCACATGTGGGGCTATGCAAAACAGAGTTTGCATTTTAATGGATGTGTTTGTCTGCCGTTTTCATCTTCTCTGGTTGGTGTGTAATTGTGACTGTAGGGATTTGTGCTATTCACTATAGCTTCAGTTAGACACACAAAAACATCCACACTGAGAGACACCCACAGAGGTCTATGCCTCCGGCAAGATGGTTTGTCGACTTTGAGCATGTAAGAGTGTTTGTATGTGTCTTAGCAGGTACAGCCTTCGTTGCTACGGTACTGGCCTCCAGGCTTGAGTGTGGCAGCTGAGATTTGTACCTCAGCTGCTCAGCTTTCCCCCGAGTCTCGCACACACAGTAGAGTTTGATTTCACCACACTTGGCTTTTGCTACACGTACAAAAATTTACAGCCTGCTTGTTTGACTGTCGTTAACCGGCTGCACAATTTGGCGATAACACTACTTTAAGTCTTTAACATAAGCAGTGAAAAAATCTCTCACTAACAGCTACATTACCACCACACAGAGTCTGGCATCCTGATGTGTTATGTGTTATGTATATCCCACTGACAGTGTTCAACTCTCACTGGTGTGTAACCAACATCTGACTGGCAAACACGTATTTTCGCAGTTTTTAGCCAGGACACACACACTGAAGAGCAGGCAGCAAACACTAGTAAACAAATCGAGTGCATTTTATAATATGATATTGAAACACTACAATGATGCGAAAACTATAATGAACTTAATGACTACACTACAAATTATGCTATTGTGTTGCAAGGTTATATAATAAGAATTACACTGAGTTGGATAGAGTGAGGAAAATAAATACAGTGTACCACCCTATGCAGTGATGCATTATCAAAATATTATACTATTTTACACAGCTTGGTGCCATAAGACATTACATAAAATGATGTAAAATGTGCTATACACACTCTATTGAATCTATTGAAACCATTTCTCACCAGCACAGTCTTTATTTCTACATACAGTAATTACAATAACATGTATTGATCAAGTGGAGCCTCTTCATTTTCCCTCTGAAAAACCTTGTCTTTATATCTTAGATTGCTGCTATACAAGTAAAAGTAAGCTGCTGCACATCTAGGCTGGGGGTGGGGGAAGAAATCGATACAGCATAGTATCGCAATATTTTGGCATGGTGATATTGTATAGATACAGGGACACCAAATATCGATATTTGTATACAAATCTAAAAAACTAATCAAACTTTTTAGTTAACTGTAATTGCACAGTAATCCACATATTTACATTCAGTTAATTTGGAATAAACTGTGATACACACAGTTTGTCAGCAATAAAAATGACTGAAGTGAAAGACTGAGAACTTTTTTATTTGATTAAATGTATTTTGACAAAATTTACCTTTATGGACATAATTTGCAGTTGAAAAAATGTGATAATCACAATATATTGTATTACAATACTTAGTATATAGCAGAACATTTAAAATCACAATAATATCGTGTCATGGGGTCTCTGGTGATTCCCACCTCTAATCTTGGCTATGGATGCAAAAAATTATACTTATCATGCTGTTCCACTGTATAATAAGAGAAATCTCCTGCTGTATTAATGAGACTCAAATATAATAATTTACAGCTTAATTTCAGATTAACCACTGAACCCCAAATTGCTCCCAATATTATGAATGTGGAAAATATGTAGCTGCTAAAAAGTATCTGGCAAATAAATGGAATGTCAGTTGTTCATAAATTGAGTTTTCCTCCTTTTCCAGCAGTGTTTCTCTTACTCTAACTGTGCTGTATACACACAAAGATTTAAATATGGTTTGTTTATCTATGACAAATTTTATTATATCATTAGCTGATGGCTGGTACACAATGAAGCCCATGTACCTCATTATTTTTACTAACTCCATCTTTTCAGTGCCTCAACCATGCCAACAGAGATTTGGAATCTGAAACATATATATATGGTTCTCGAACACACATTGATGAATGAAAGACTGCATTGTTTATGGTGCTCATAGTGTGTTAATACTAGCATGTCAAACAGCAATATGTGTGGCTGTAGTAGCTTTATGAATGTCTCCAATGTTAACATAGCGATAGTCATGAAATATTGATGTAACCATATACATTACATTATCCTGTATAGCAGAGTATGTAGAAGAGGTAGATAGATAGCAGAGTAGAGCAGGAAGGAAGGAAAGGAACTAAATTGAAAAAGTATGAGTTTTGAAAGTGACAGCTCCATTACTGCTATCATCCATTAATAACCAGCCAGGTCATTAGTGTGAGAAATGAATCCAGGCACTCGCAAAGACAAACAAACACAATGCTAATCTCTGTTCTCAAACAGAGTGTCAACAGCTCCGGCA
>JAUBNQ010000002.1:10942861-10964738 GCA_032353495.1 Ctenopoma kingsleyae | reverse complement strand
GTGTGTGGGTGTGTGTGTGTGTGTGTGCATATGTGTCTGTGTGTGCGTGTAATGGTAGTGTCAGTAAGTTTTCTCAGTTTGTTCTTTACTGACAAATTTGATCAGACCTAATGCAAGTTGCTGTTTTCCTGTTGTGTCTATAAGATAGTGAATGTAAAGGTGAAGGAAACAATATTTGTCCAGAGCGCTGTCCTGCTTAAAAACATCTTTCCTGAAGCAGAACTGTGTTTGTCTAAAAATATCAATGTACTGGTCTGTGTGTGTGTATGTGTGGGATCAGTACTGTAGCTTTGACAGAATTGTCTTACTGTGGGTCAAATCTTGACTTTTGCAATATGCACTGTTATTCTCTTGTACAAGCTGTACCCTTGGGTGATAAATGTGGAAGAAAAGTTCATGGTATTCTTGTTAACATTTCTGACTGTGACTAACTGCAACATAGTTTGCATGTTTATTTCCTAAACACAAGGTATTGTCTAATGCTCCCATTGGTTTAATTATGTCATGGTCTATGTCTTATCTGTATTCACTGTATAATCTACCTCTCACCTATCTCTTGTCTTTTGTTAAGAAAAGTACTATACAAATAAGGGTATTATTAATATTATTGTCAAAATGGTCAAGAGAGAATGTCAATAGTAAACCTGAAAGGCCACCATAGAGCACAGTTTAAATGCAGCTTATTATCCTGTTGAGATCCTCACATACCATAAATGTGGTGTTCTGGTGTTAGGACATTTATTCAATAAAACATAAACACAAATATCAGCATTTTCTGCCCATGCTACAAGCTACAGTATATACACGGTATATTACATCATTTGCATAGATGTAAAGTGGCAAGAAAAGGCACAATTTACTGATTTTCTGCATAAATTGGTCATAAAATATATTGTGATTTTCACCAAAATCACAAATATAAACATGAAAAGGTCATCCAAACAATGAAGTATAGTGGAGAGAGCACCGTAGTTTGAGGCTTTGCTGCCTCTGGACCACAGAGGAAAATGATTTCCTGATGATAAATAAAACATCTTGGGTGGACTCTAGAAAACCCCACAATAAAGCAGACATTTTTTCCACTACAAAGTGAAAAAATAAAAAATGTTTATTTTTCAGTTAACAGACAACAAACATAAAAACACTTTTGTCTGGAAGTTGAGTCATGGCAACTGGACGTCTTTCTTGTAAAGTACCTTACAAGACTTCACCTGGATGACTGAGAATCTTCACAGACATAAAAACACTTTGTGAAAAGTTTAGTGTGAACGTGAATGTTGTGTGGGGATTCATTTGAGTTGCATTTAGTTTGACAAAACCGCGCGTATCAGCACAATGGCACACACACACAGTATGACGTGAGCGCTTCTTTGCACACGTTTTCTTTGAACTTACTGCTCGCACTTACCCTGTGAAGAGACAGACACGAAGACACAAGTATGAGAGCAGGATGAAGGCGAGTGAGGAAGGCTTGCGGGAAAGAGAAGTGAGGAGAAGCTGAGCGCAGGACTGCTCTGACTGGCTCAGGACAGCACTAACATGCTGAAAGAGGTTCCTCCTCTGCAAAGTTATCAAAAGGAGCGGGAGGAGAGAGGGATTAAACAGAGCGGAGTAATGCACTTGGAGTAAAGAAAGGACATTTATCTCTTCGTCCCCCTGAGCTCTTTCCTTGTTTCCCCAGTGGAGCAGACAGATAAGAGAGCCCTGGTATGATTGGCTTAACACTTGGCCTGTCGCCACGCCTGCTCTATCACCGTGGGATACCGTCAGGAGCTGAGGGATTCGGTCAGATAGGATGGTATTAAAAATAGATAGGATAGTTTTGTACAGGAAGTTAGCTGAGTGAATTTAAATCTGAGTATTTGCATTCTGTGTGTGAACCTGGACTAGAACAAGAATTGCCCAGCCTACACAGATGTAAGCCCACTATCATGGTGCCTTTCACACCCTTTTTGCATAATTTCCTCTACTTTTCATGCATTTTCACAGTGAGACTCGATAGATCTCTGTTTAGGGTACTCGCTCTGTTGCAGAGAGACACACTAAAGGAGAAACACAAATGCCATATGAATATATTATATCTGTTGTTAAGTTTTTCATCCTTTACCTTCATTTTATGTGTTTTACACATCTACATTTTCATTTATCTTCATTCCTCTTCAACTTTGTCACAGCTCCTCAATGCAAAAATATGGATTCATTTACAGCCAGTTTGTCTTTTAGTCAACCTAGGCTCCATCTAGTGTGACAAATTGAAGATCTAGTGAGCAGTTAGAAAGCATAAAGAGAGATAAAAAAAAAAATCTTTTCTTTTTGTAATTTCTATTGTTTCATTCTAAACATGACTTTCTGTGCTCATCTCACATAAATTAATCACCTTTGGGTATTTAGACTTGCAGAACACATCAGCAGCAGGTGGGATATTAACAGTTTACAATTTTCATTCTAAAGATCTATATGCTGCTCAGCAGTGACGATGCAGCAACACCTGTCAGCCCGAGCAGAGAGGATGTAAAGGAAACTGATGGGCTTAGGGGAAGATGCTGAGTTTGTTCTGTATTTCCAAAAGGAGAGGGAAAAAGACCACTAGAGCTTTGTTTTTCACACCAAGGAACCATGGCATCCACTGTAAAACACTGTGTGGGAGCTGAGATTGTTAGCAGGCAGCAGTAGAGTCCATTCATCATCATCTAGCTTATGGCTGCGCACTCAATGTTGAGACTCACCTCAAAGATAAGAAAATCAAGGACCAACACTTGCAGTATACTTGTGTGACTTACTGATGGACATCAAGATTTCTGTTATGCTTCTTATGATGTTTTCTCAGCCAATCAAACAGCTTGGAGCAGCAGGTTGCAGACCTGTAACCATGTCAAGCTAATCTAGTGACATGCTGTCTTATCTATTATTTATTACACAGTGTGCACCAGGCCGTGTGCTCCCCATGCAAGCTTAGATCTAGGTTGACCTTGACACGCCTGTCAGCTGCCGTAGGGCTTACATGGGGAAGCAACACTGATGTGACAGCTAAATGTGACTTGGGAACAGTTACAAACATGATTCTTACCTTGGTGTGTGGATAAAATGTCTGCAAATCACAAGCAAAGTGTTTCAGACTTTGGGTTTTTTCCTTGTCTGTTTCCTTCTGCCTCTACTTTGATCTCATTCTCCTCAGTTCTTTCTCTGTCACAGAGCTTAACTCAAACATGTGGCCAAGAATTTCTTCAGCTCTTTTCCCTTTATCCTTGTCACTTACTGAATCGGTCACTTTTTTAGGCAGTTGGTAGTTCACTTATTCACCCTCACAACTCATTGATCATGGTATGCCAATATCTACGTTTCTCTCTGTGGACGTGTGTTCTTGACAAACATTTAAGCTTTGGTAGACAGAGCAAGTAGGGAATGAGTTGTGAGTTAGTCATGCAAAAGAAGCAAAGTAAATATGCATGGGAAATTGGACCATGTTGCAAAATATGCTGACCTTTTGAAGCCTAAACTAATAACTCTTAATTGATTTATGGAAAAACAGATTTATTAGTGAAAAAAATACAGTCTGATATATAACATTTAACTCTCTCAGTGAAATTAAATACATCCTTCTATATGTGTTTAAGTCAAGAAGGAAATTTTTTGATTCAGTTTCTCTAATTTTGCTTAAGTTAATATATCACATTTACTATCCACTGCATGAGTACTTCTACCTGTGCCAAGTGTGGCCATTTAAAGCAGCTGAAAAACACTTTTGCCTTAATGTGTGGACAGATGATCAAATGTGTCTGCTGATTGTGGGATTTCATTTTTGATTTATGAATCAATACTTGTTCAAACTGAGGTGAGAGAGGGACATTTTTTAAAGTTGTACACCATTAAGAATTGGGTTTTTATTATTCATAATTCTTTGAATTGAAATGACAAGTTTTGGTCCTCAGTTTGTCACACTCATTATAGTCAAAGAGGATTATAGTTGTCATAGAAAAATTCAGTGAATTACATACTGTAGCTCACACAAAGCCATTTAGTACGCCTTTTTGCCTTTAAGGGTGCCTGTTCTTCTCTGTCTAATAGAAATGATTCATATTTATTATTCTCTATTATTCACATCATTTTAAGTATGTTCTTAAAAATCACTTTATGTGGATGGAAATACAACTGTGGATGCACTGATATCATTTGATCATTTTAAGAAACCCAAAGTGTAATTCATCTACACCGACTCTTTTCTATCAGCACCACATTGTGTCACTTATGCTTTATCTCTGGTTCTCACTGTTTCAGATCGAAACTCTCTGTTCTCTTCACGAGACAGGAGCAGATATTGCTGCATTGCTGTTTTGCGGAGCTTGTTGCCTCGTTGTGTCTTTTAACTCTAGGTTCAGTGTCCTGAAACTGAAAGGAAATGGGAGCAAAAGGGAAAGAAAGACAGTTTGTAGAGGATATTAGAAAGAGAAAGAAATTTGAAGAGTGTGAAGATGGCGAGATATTTCAAATAACAGAGTGCTGCTTGAGAGTTTTTCCCTCATTAACGTGAAAAGAAAGGACAGAATAAGGAGGAAGCAGATTTTTGATATTTGGCTTTGAGCCACATTGTTCAGTTTCTGGATGAGTTAAGTGATGTTTTCAGTAGAGAAAAAAGAGGCGTAAAGAAGAGAGGAAGGAGCTGATGAATGAGGGAGGCTATAAAAATAGAAAGCCAAGGGGAGAAGGGGGAAGTAAGCAGAAAAAAGTTGCTTGTCTCAGTGTAGAGACATTTGACTGGCTGTGAATGCAAATGTTCTCGATGGTTAGCAAGATCATTGGATAACTTTATAGTCTGGATGGAAATCACTGCTGTAATGATCGAGCCATATTTATTTATAGCCTAATTATGTGTTTGTGTGTGACAAAGAGAGGGAGAGCAAGAGTGAAAGTTTGAGTAACTTCCAATAAACTATTAATTTTAGTTTGTGCAGCTCTCCTGAAAAGCAAGTGCAAACTTCTGTGTGTGTGTGAGCGCATGAGTATGATATGTACAATATGTCTGCGGTAGCGTACTGCTTCATCTTCTCAGCAACACATGCAATATTCAGTGTTACCTCTCTGTTCATATGAATGAGATGCTGCCTGTCAGTCTCCAGGATGTAGACACGAATATTGGATAGACTCCAGTGGAGCAGCACTACAGGAAAGCAAACTCCCATCTCTGTTCTTTATCTCTCCTCTTCGTTTTCTTTCTTACTTCTCACTTTGTTGCCTCTGCTCCCCACTCCCTTCTCCTCCACCATCTGGTGTCCATGTCTTCTCATTATCATCTCATCTCTTTCTTAGTCCTCATCCTCGCTCCCATTTTCTCTTCGACATTCCTTCATTCCCCTTGTCTTTTCTATTCCCTCATGCTCTTAACATGCTCAGTATATCAAGTACATTTGTCTTCCCTTCCTTTTGTTTTACTGTATGGCTCCAGTCTCTTGCTCAGTCAATTCTCCTGTGTATTTCATAGTTCCACTACAGACAAATCTGGGTTGAATGCATGCAAGTATTATGTATCATTCCAGGAGTGATATTATACTTGAACTTACATACACTGCAGTATGTGTAAAAAAGGATATGTTACATGGTATGTCGAAAACATGGCATTCAAATGAGATTCAAACATACACTATATTGCCAAACGTATTGGAACACACCACCAAATTAATGAATCCAGTGCACAAAGCAAGGTCCATAAGGACATGGAAGAATGAGTTTGGTGTGGAGGAACTTGATTGACCTGCACAGAGCCCTGACCTCAACCCAAAAGAACACCTTTGGGAGGAATTAGAGCAGAGACTGCGAGCCAGCCCTCATCCAACATCAGAGCCTGACCTCACAAATGCTCTCCTGAAAGAATGGTCAAATATTCCCATAAACACACTTCTAAACCTTGTGGACAGCCTTCCCAGAAGAGTTGAAGTTCTTATACCCGCAAAGGGTGGGCCAACTTCATATGTATTAAGAATCGGGTGTCATTAAAGTTCATGTGTGTGTGTAAAGGCAAGCGCCCCAATACTTTATGGCAAGACCTGGCTCACAGTCTCCGCTCTAATTTTTCCCAAAGGCATTCAATTGGGTTGAGGTCAGGGCTCTGTGCAGCCCAGTCAAGTTCCTCCGCACCAAACTCACTCATCCATGTCCTTATGGACCTTGCTTTTTGGTTGTGTTCCACAGATTTGACAGTATAGTGTAGATAAAATGTATTAAACTTACTAAATTTAGTACTGGTCAGATGCTCAAAAATAAAACTAAATGTAAAAGGAACATCCACAATCCCCCTCTCCACAAAGTCGATTTTGCTTTTAATGGTCTTTATTAAACCTAACCTTCATCCTCTGTGCTGACAGTGGGCACTAAAAAGCAAAAACTGCCTGTGCCACTCTCAGCATATGTTCCCTCTTCATAGTTCCACTTTCATATCCTATGGAGGTCAGACAAAAACTTAAATGTTATATTTTTCAAAACCTGTGTCATAACTAGCTTCTAACTGTTTTTTTTTTTTTTTTAATTAATAACTTTGACATTCAAAAAAAGTCCAAATATGTCTGCTTTTACTGTCAGTGTAGAGAAAATGTGTTCAATTAGACTTCACCACAGCAGTAACAGTTGCTTGAGAGAACACACAACTCAAAAAGCAAATCTAGTCTAACCTCACAGTGCTGTGGTTCTCTGAGTGCTGGCTATAATGTTAACAGCGTGCTTTTTGTCAGTTTGTCAGTTAAAGTGTGCGACAGTTAATGGGTTTCCATATTACACTCCTATTATGACAATGGCAAGAAAGTCTATCAGACTTAATAATCCTGATACTTTCATGAATGAAATGGCTAAAACTGCTCTTCTTAAAGGAATATAAACTGCTAGTAGAGGTTTATGTGACATCTTATTTTTATAACGCAGCGTTTCTTTGTGTTTGCGGACTTTGAATTGTCACTATTTGTCACTATATCAATAAATTTGCCTTTAAAAAGGCATATTTTATATACAAGGTACAGGTCATAGGCTGGACTCCTGGAATGTTTTTGTTGGGGTTGTTGTAAGGTTTTGATCATGTTTTTACATAACTCTGAGAACGTGACAGACATGATTTGCATTATTTCTGTCTTTCAGTGTGAGCATGCTGCTTTTCTGAATACTTCAGTGTATGTGGGAGAAAAATCCACTGGTCCAACTCATAAGTCTTCAGTTCTGCAGAAGCCCTAACAGTAAAGTTATCTGATGCAGTATATCTCTGAAATCCACTCTCTCCTTTGATATCTACTCACAAAGCTCATATATCAGCTTCACAGAGTACTGATCAGATCCCCGAGCAATGGTTGTCTATAAGCAGGATGTAGTCTAAGAAGGAAAGCAGAACCATGGTGGAAAGGGAAAGAACAAGAGGAGGAGGAGAGGGGAATGAATTTAGAGGGAGAGACGGAATTCAGCAAGGTTCCACACCCATGAATAAAATGCATAAAGTACAGAGTAAATTTTTAATGCTGTTTAGTTTCCACCTAGAGGCCAGATTTGCATCCTCATCCCCTGATTATGACATCTTCAGTCAGCACTCTAGGCATGGCTTTGCCTATTTTAATGTTAATGTGAGTATTTGTGCAAATACCCACTTATGAGTATAAGCACGTGCACACACATATTCTGCGGAAGTTACTTCTGCTTAAAGGAGCTAATCGGACTGAAGCCTTTCCCACTTTGGTTCCCCTCTGAATCAGTAATGTTCTTTAGCCACCTTTTCCTGTCACAGACTTCATCAGGGATCTGCTATCAGATGAAATCTTAGGGCCATCACTTTAATCTGGAGTTGTCAATCTGGAAATGAACTAACCTGTGCAGAGACTCAGGAGACACAATGACTAACAAGTTGGATGGAAAGGGAAAAAAAAAAAAAAAGAAATGGAAAAAAAAGATTGTTATCACATTTAAAAACACTGATTATTTGTTCACATGTCTTCAGCAACTTAGCTGTTATAATAAATGTGTTTATGTGCTCACTAGTGTCACATTATTCATATATAAAATAAATATATGAAACAAATGAGCTTTGTTCAATTTGTAAGAGTCAGACAACTCATGTTTATTTCTGAGAAGCCAAAAATCTTTTGTGGATAGGCAGCCCCCTTAAGACACCATGGGTTCAGGGTTCAGTGTCTTGTCCAGGGACACTTCGACATGTGCCCAGGAATTGGGGGAACCAGGAATCAAACCACCAACCCAGGGGTTCGTGGCCGACTGCCCTACCAATGGTGGCCCCCCAATTAGATTTGTAGTTTCCATGAAGCTGGTCCTCATAGTCATTGTCATTGTCTGGTGGAACTTTCTGAACACTTCAGCCTCGTTTAGCTCGATCATCTAGCTGCTGAACAGTAACATCTAATGGAACTGCTCACTGTGACATGAAGGTTTTCAAACTCAGACGACATTCAGTTAACTATAATTAAAATAGAGGCACTGGTAAATAAACTAAATCATGTACAGTTTTATAATAAAGGAATCTAATTTTCACTGACAGCTGTTGTGCTACATTTTACACAGAGTTTAATTAAACCCCAATAAGGTTTAATTGAACAGTTTGAATTTGTGTCTGTAAGCAAGCTCCTGCTGAGTGTTTGTGACTTTAAATGGACACAGTTGACTTCACTGTGAAACAAGCCACCCAAAAATCCTGCACCACCTCCAACAATGACAATGTGATAATAACAACACAGTTTTATGTCCTTGTAATCACTTTGAAGGGTGTGAATGACATTGGAGCAATGTTGCAGCGAGCTAAACAGCCAGTTAATGTTTTTGAGATGAGTGCTCTAAAAAATTAATGTGGGCCCTGGGCAAGGAAAGGTCATCCCTGAGACTTAGACTGAATAACAAGCAACTGCCGTGAACCTTAAGCAACACTAACCAGTAAAATACAGTGGCACTGTATCTCAGGCAGCAGCATCTCAGCTACAGTCATCTCAGTACACTGTAAGTATTGTTTTCTAATGAGAAACACTTACTCATGTACACAACATGTTTGTAGCTGCAGGTCAAAATTCACAGAAGATATCAACAAGTCCCACATTGTCCAGATGGTGCAAAAATAGGCAGGACAACAAATATATTCATTCCACAGAATGTGATTCAGGTGTAGCAATGCAGACAGAGCATTTGTAGTAGGTTGTGTAGTTTTAGCCACAGGCACAGTGATCTCATCAGTTCAGTTGACGCAGCATCTTTATGGTTTTATCACAAATTTGACATTTCTATAGCATATTAAGTTGCCTGTTTTAACTTGATTATGACCAGTTACTGAAATGTTGCTATTGAATTATGGCTATGACAGAGTATATACTGTATCCACCCCCACAAAAAACATCTAACCTCTGTCTTCTTCCCCCCTCTCCATCACATTTTAGCTTATTAAAAAGACACTAAAATCTTATGCCTGCTCTCCTCCTTCGTCGACTTCGTCCCCCACCTCTCCCTTATTCTTTCTCCTCTCTCTCTCTCTCTTTTTATTCTGTGCCTCTGCTTTAAGTCTGTACAATTTGCCCTCGATGTGTTTCAAATTACATGCCACATCAAATAAGGCTATCTTATAAGCCTGAGAGCACCAGCACACGTGTGTGTATGCATTAGTCTTTTGGTATTCTCCCACCTTCAGAATCAAATTCCTATTAAATGAATCTCTGGTGTTAAGCTCAGTATTCAGAATCAGTAACACAGGGTTGTAATAGATCTCATAGACATACTGTGTCATTATCACTGACCTTTCTTTCTCTCCTCTCTCTCCTCTATTCATCTGCCTGTCTGCAATCATTTAAAGGAAGCAGAGGTAAGTAAATCCTTTGTGTTTGTAACTTCTTAAAGTATTGAAACGTAGTGCAGTTCCTTCCATTGCATTGCTTCAAGGTGTTGTTGCAGAGCTGGAGAGGTGTTGCTGATTTAAATGCACAGCAGGTTGGATGACTAGTCGACCATAACATGGTCTACTTCAGCATATTAATAAACCAAGAATGAATCGAGGGTAGACATTGTCACTGTAGAAGAATGGTTTCTCATTTCGCTAAATGATATAGGCTTTTGTTAGAACTCTGCAGAAATGACTTTTGCTACAGTGACATCCTACTTTGCACTTTAACAGCCATAAAAGATAATTTTATAACAGAGACAGAGCAGGGGAGATGGACATAAAATAAGAGAAAAACGGAAGCAAGGACATGAGCGAAGGAAGGACCTGAGAGAGAAACTAATTAGGTTTCATCTCCTCATTTCAAACTTTTGTGTTGGCTCAAATGTCGGCGGTTGTCATTTAACTGTAAAGAACTGTACGAGTGGGTCAACTGTCCATTTTCTCAGGACTGTTTAATACGAATGCCTAATTTATCCTGTTTTCTATCTCTGTCTCACTCCCTCTCTTTCACTGCCTTAGCCAGTATAATAAATGAGGTATAGATTCTGCTTTCAAATCCAGCAGGTTTTCTCTGCCTGGTTCAAATAGTGTCACTGACACAGGCTCACTCCCTGCTGACACACATATGGTTCATTCTGTGCCCTATTTTAGATTGCAGACACCACCACTGCGTCTGGATGCATGTGTGTGCAGACAGATAGTTCATGTAAAGAAAACACTACACACTACTTTCACTGCAAACCTGCAAACTCTGGTAACACTATAATAGAATCCCTCTGTTTAGCATTTATCTTATAAATAATTCAAATCACACTACAATGTGGTTGTAAGCAGATATTAATACTTAATGTATTTGGTAACAGCTATGTGAATACTCATAAGTGAAGGCTGGTGTTTAAACAGGTAATACATCAGTGACAATATAATAAAATGTAAGTTAGAATTGTTCAGAAACACTGTTTGTGTTTACAACTATATAAGTACTTTAAATGATATATAGAGCAAGCTGATGCAAGAAAACAAATCTCTCTCAAGCAGAGCTTATAGCTCAGATGATTGTGAGCTAATGTTTGTGAGCATCAGCCTGTTCACATAACAGGATGTGCTATTGAAATGCACAACTTTTTCCTGCTGCTTCTCTTTCTAGTGGCTGTTGCTGCATTGCAAGCTCAAAACTCCTCAGATATATCACTCCTGCATTCATTTATGTCTTAGTTTTATAGGGTGATTTGTGGATTATTAAACAATTGTTTCACTTATATGCATGATATAATTATACAACACTAAAAAACAGAGTTTAAGCCTTGGCTTTTTTAAATGGGTTTTTTTTTAATTGTGCTGCACAGTAATAGACATCTCTAACTGTGCAGGGAATCCGCTCTGAAAGGAGCCTTTGAATCAAAGTGTATTTGCTTGTAAATCCAAACCTCTTCCCAGCTGAGCTTAGCTGAGAAAAGCCAATTATTTTCAGTTTTAATATTTTCAGTCGATGAGGTTTTCTACATGATGGTAGACTCCACTGTACAGTATCTCAGTAACAGTAAACTGTGCTTCTTTCAAATATGGTACAAGCCAAACCACGTGTAACACAACACCGTCCCTCTCCACAAATAACAACCACAGCACTTCTTTCTGAGTCATTTTTCAGTGTTAAAGTCCATGTAAACTGTCACATTAAAAGTTTTTGTCCCAGTTCAACTCTTCTCTACTCGAGCCTGTAACTTTCTTTACTTCCCATTGTGTCTCCATCAGGCTTCTCCGTATAGTTGTGTCCTATTTTTGAACACCAAAACAAGCCTCTCAATGTCTGTTCCTTTCCTACCACAATCATTCATTTTTACAAAACGCAAGTGTGAAAGAACAAAATGAGAGAAGAATGAGGACAGGATCTTTCAGTAGTTTGATTTAGTATTTGCAATGTTCTCTCTCTGGTCTACAAAATAATTCAGTGATATTCTCAGCACAGTCTTTTTTTCATAACACAATTTCTTATGTTGTGTTTTCACTCAGGATGACTACTTCAAAAGCTGGGCCCCTGCCAAGTCTCTAGACCAAGGTGAGTCCTGCTGTTTCTGTATGACTTTAATGTTTATGTTAAAGTTTATTGTACTGACTGGGTGTTGTCTGCAGCATCAGACAATTTGGCAAATGTTAGACAAAAACAATTTTTTTGTTAAATTACAGAATTGGCAGAGCTGCTGCCAATCATCTCTGTAAACATAGGTCTTGTCCCAGGCCAAATGCTGCAACTGTTCACAGTTACATACTGTTTATGGACTCACTATGGCAACAATGCCAAGTTTACTTTTATCAATCACACTCAAGTGTGTAATGCTCTTATACTCCCTGTAACTCTTGACTAAACTCAGTTATTACAGACACTCGCTCACACTCTCAGCCTTATTGTCTCACACATACACTGAAACACACACTGTTTGGGAGTTTTATTGGACTACAGCTCTCTGTGCACGACATTAGACTGTAAATCTTTCCAACACCAAGTTTGTTCTATTCTGTGCTGGCTTGTTTTTGCATATCTAGCACAGTAATGATAACTCTCAAGGGAAAACTTGCTGGGCAGGTTTATCTGGGCCAGGTCCTAGTGGATACCGAGCCTAATGAGAACAGCCTTGCCTCCGTGTATCAAATGCTGGAGAGAAAACTAAAAGCAAAAAGTAAACAGAGTTTCACTCTGCTAGACAGGGACTAAACGCTATACATACAGCACTGTAGAGGAGTCCTCTGTGATTTAGATGCTAAAACAATACGTACTACTGTATCTGGGCAACTGTCTGTATGACACATTGTTCTTCAAACTTGGAGGCTCTGATTCAGTCTTAACAGTGTGCATTGTTGATGTCATTGCCTGCAACACAGACTAGCCAGCGGGAAAGCATACTCACTGCCCTAGCAGAGACGGACTTAATCTATTGTTGTACACACACACGTTCAAACAAGAAATCACACCTCACTTGTCAGTTTATGCTCTTCTGTGGTGATGTATTGTCCTTAAAGAAAAACTTTATTTTTTTTTATAACCTGGGTTTTTAATTTTGTTCCCCCACCCATCTGTTCTATCACTTAGGATGTACTTTCCAAAAATAAGGTTTAGGCTTATGCTTGAAAAGACTCAATTTGTACAATATGTTGCCCAGCCACATCAGAAAGTACATTTGTTCTTAACAACCACACTCAAAGGCAAAGTGAATAGCTAGCCATCATGGAGGGGAGAGAAATTAGATAATTGTTTAAATATGATGATCTATCCATCCATTATCCAAACCACCTTTCTTCTTAAGGGTCACAGGAGTGCTGAAACCTATTCCAGTTGTCATTAGGTAAGAGTGAGAGTACACCCTGGACTAGTCACCTGTCTATAACAGGGCTGACACATCGAGATAAACAATCATTCACACCTATGGGCAATTCAGAGTCACTAATTAACCCTAACCTAACTGCATGAGTTTGGATGGTGGGAGGAAGTTGAAGTGCCCAAAGAAAACCCACGCAGACCCACACTGGGGAGAACATGCAAATTCCACCTACAAAGGCAGTCAATCAATTCATGGATTCAAGCCCAGGTCCTTTTCACTGTTAGACAACAATGCTAACCACTAAACCGCCCTAAACATGAGCATGGGCATGAATATGCATGAATATTAACATAAATAATTGTGTAACAAATGGAGAGTGCTGTTAAGATCAAAAAATGTATCATTGCATAGAAAGTGCAAATACCACCAGTTTTGAGGCTCCAGACTGCCAACATAGCACTGTACCATGCATTTGCTGTGCATCACTACACTACTAACATTTTAACAGGTGATATTGAGGTAACTGTGACAATACAACAATAGCACACTTCGGTGAGGCATCGCAGCTCTGTGCCAATTCCTTCCATAGCGATGCACTTCAGCTTCAACATGACTCCTCCTCCACTGCAGAGCTCACCATCACACTGCACTCTGCAGTTACTCCCACACAAACAGCACACCTGGGAGCAGTGAAGAGCAAAACAATTAGAAAGTGAATAAATAATGAGAATCAGTCAGACAATCTGGTCCTCTTGTGGGATTATGTGCTCCTTTCATGTGTCTGAATTGCTTCCATTGGATCTAATTTTCACCCAGCTGGTTCTACAGGCATCGCACTCACTTCACATTCTGACTCCAGCCAGTGTCACTATGACTATGATAGTCACTGAATATGAATAAACCAGTATGGAAAAGGCCTGAATCTCTTTCCAAAACACAGCTGCGGCACAAACAAGCTAACTAGCATTTTCTAGGGCTTTATCTTTAAGGTCCATATCTCAAATAGTTTTGAGAGACATTTAAGTCAAACTTCAGTCTTTAAAAGACAGAATTCACATTATCTCAACAAATAGGCAGCTAAAAAAAAGACTTTTCAGTCTGGAGAGCACCTTTAGACATTTGATGGGTGGGAATCACTTAAGATTGTAGATAAGAGGTAATAAATACAGGGTGAATTCAATGGAATTGTGCAAAAAAGTCTCCATACAGAGTGATCTCATGAAACCTGATATGTGTGGTTAGACTACAAAAATCAAAGTGAAATAACAAGTGTGCTCAGAGCACCTGATTGGGGGTCGAAGCATCCGAAAGCATAGTGACATCAATCACTACCTGTTGATCCCTGTTTAAATAATGAATCACTGGTCGTCCTTGGAGACTAATCAGCAGCAGGAAGGTTGATGTGTGTGTGTGTGTGGGGTGGGGGGTGCTGGGGGGGGGGGGTTCCAGTACTCTGGATGCAACTCTCAGCTTCCCTCTCTAGCATCTAATGAATGAAATCAGTGGGATCGAGAATTACTTAATGCCAATATTGAATGATGAGCAATAAAATCCACTTAGGGTAAATATGTTTAGACTTCTTGTGGCTTAATGAGGTCCAGCATTTGATTTGAAGCTTATTGTGAGGCTGTGGTAAACATCTATTTATTTGAATTTATTTGTTTGTATTTGAATTCAAACTAATCCTGTTGGATTTCAGAGAACTGAAGAATCAGCTACAGTCTGGAAATCTAGTTGCCAGCTTTGCTTCACTTAAACCAATGATTCTCAAACTGTGTGGCAGGTGGGGCGCAAGTGACCTGGAGGAAAAGTCACACTCATCAAAGTTGCAGCGTTTTATGGATAGAAACATCCCGGTATTTTAACTACTTCTCTCAGTTATAATTCTGTTTGTGTAGTTTTTTGCCGGTTATAATGTGAAAATTAAAACATTCATTCCCCTGATGCAGCACACAAGGACAGCAGGTGGAAAGGCATATGTAAAATTATTTACTGTTACATTTTGACTGATCCTGACTCTGTATTGGGGACAATTAATGATCAAATCATGATCATAATGAAGTTACCGCTGCTGAAAAAACAGAAATACAAACAGAAGTGAAGATGTTCTTATGTGGTTTTTTTTACTGAGCGATGTCTAAAACTCACAGGAAATTCATACAGCAGGGAGCTACAAATTAGGGTTGGTCTTTATAACTATGTCTGTTTATACCGATATAATTTTACACGCAGTATTGAATTTTATGCTGTTTATACCGTGCTCACATTTGGATCTTTACAACCGAGATCAACGTATTTCATCAGGCTCTCTCTGTCTCTCTCTCACACACACACCTACAGCCCCCCCTTCTCCCACTGCGCATGTGGCCACAGCCAGTCCACTGTACTAGCGTTCAGGTCAGCAGCGTAGAAGAAACTAATGAGAAATATCATCTGGTTGGTAAAAACAAAAGCAGCGGTTCAATAGTTTGAGGCAGCAGAAAAAATAAACTTTGTAGAGTACAACACAAAGAGCTCACATCCAAATGTGAAAGCACGTAAAAACTTTATCTCTGTTTACAACAGCGCCTCAAACTCTGGTCTGAAGAGCGAGTTAAACTTCAGTCTGTCAGACACAAACCTGCAGCGTTTACCTGTGGGGTGTCTTAGAAAAAGAGAAGTGATAACTAGATAACAAACACGGTCTCCACAGCAATACAAACACGGTAAAGATGGTTTTAAAAAGATGCTAAAAACACTTGATCGGTACCAGTTGTCTCTCCAGTTGTTGACAGGTGCTGTCAGAAATGTTCATGAATGTCCAAAGGTTCTTAGTGATTTTGCAGTGGTCTCTTAATTTTTTCCAGAGCTGTATGGACAAGTCAGATGTGTGAGTCTTACATGAGAATGAACATTATATAGAAGACATAAAAACAGTTTCCCTCAGTATCAGGGAGTTTATTTAATTTTTTAAAATTTACATAATAGTGACTTTCTTTACTTCAGTCACTGTTTGAAAACAAGAAAAAACATGTCTCAGTTATAAATTCAGATGACTGTTTGTTGTAATAATATTCTCATAATTAATTCTTATAATGTCTTTGAATTGCACCTGAAATGTTTTGTACAAGAAAATACCGGGATATAAAAGGTATGTCGTGACAGAGCCAAAATATATCCGGATATAGATATTTGTTCATATTGCCCATAAAATAAAATAAAATCTGCAACAGTAAACAACAAACACTAATGTCATCATACAAAGTTACAGACAGAACTGACCAGTGTAAGAAACCACACATGATAGCAGAGGAGATCATACACCCCACGTCTTTAGGGTGTATGATCATGAGTTTGATGTTATAGGCCTTTCTGTCATTGTTTTGTTGAGGTGGGGCGTGAGGATTTTTCTTCCTGCCAAGTGGGGAATGATAGAAAAAGTCTGAGAACCGCTGACTTAAATGAACATATGGTCCAGCTCATCAGCAGGCCTGAAGAAACTTTCCCAATAACAATTCTTATGTTCAACAGATATTTCTTGCAACAAAATCATTGATTTTGAATTTACAATAATTGTTTTTTGTTGCTTAATTGTAACTAGTGTCACCTTCCCTACTTGTGTTTTGATAAAACCTTTGCTGAGACTAAACAATGAGTCTCATTTAACACTGGGCTTCTGCATATTAGATGCTGTTGTGGAATAATTTATTTGACTGATTTAATAAACTATAGGTTCTGTAATTTGAATGTGACAGTTTGATAAATGCCTTGAGGTGATGAAGCATGTTTTAAGATTTGAAAAAAGTTGTAATCTGACAAACTTGGTAACTTGAAATGAAATTAAAGTTTTGATCTCTAACATGCTCTACCGTAGAATTAGCCCCGTAGCTCATAGCAGAATTTTATTTTTTAACCTGTCCTGTCATCTGGGATCCCTATACTAATCATTACCATTCATGATTTTGTCTCGTTTCCAGCACTTTTGACCTTTTATGGTGAAAATAAATGTTACATACCTAACACCATGAGGGGCACAATTTCAACAAACACCCACCCCCGTATATGGCGGCATGCCTGCAACTAATACAGTACTCCAATGGATCAAATAAGAGAGAAGAGAAATACAACACAAATGGGTGTTAAGGTTGGGGGACGTTGGAAATTGGGCTACTGTCAAAGATATACTTACTGATATACTGAAAAATGGTGATCACCAATTGAAAAATGCAATCTGCATTTTTGTCTCAGATCATTGATAGTGATCTGAGGGGTAGTCTCCATATCTGATCTCTGTAACTCAGTGCTGTCATTTGTTGATGATACTTAGGGAAAAAGGTAGCGCTTAGTTTGATTCAGTAGATCTCCTCACTACAAACCTGACAGATTTGTTGTCATATAAGAATGAGATTGAATAGTGCAATTTTGATCTAAAAGTGATTGTAATTGTGTAAGACTGCAGTAGTCATTATTGCTGACAGTAGTGCTGTGTTAGTGCTTTAAAATCAAATAGTTATGGATGCCTTGGTTTGTTTTGTTTATTTGAAATTTACATTATTAACCAGGTCATATTTGTTGTCTCTACTGTATATCCATTGTTTTTAAAACACTGTGGCAGAAAACTAAAAACCTCCAATGCAAATGTTTTGAAGACTAACTACATAAACTTAACATTCTGTGGCGGTGAGATTTTCTGTCGGTTTTCTCTGGCAGGAAATTTCTTAAACCAACAGAATCCCATCTAAAGTGCTGCTTCGCAAAAATATATTCATCCAACAATGTACCCTGAAACCTGGTTCACTGCTTTCTCTGTGCCTCTTTCACCTTCCTTTTCTCTAAATTCATCACCATCTTCTTTCAGGGCATATACTGTATCTCTCATCAGCCCTTCACTTCATATCACTGCTTATTTCTGTTCTATTGTTTCTGACATATTGAGTTCATCAGAGAGAAATTACATAATGATGAACAATGGGTGACTGTGAATCTACATACCACAGTGACGTAAATACACAGACACACACTGAAAGCCTGTGTCTGTTGTTAGAAGTTTTATTCATATTTCATTAATATTTTAATAGGTTTGGTTATTATCGACACCCTCATACCCCCACACCCGTGTGTCTGCAGACATGACCAGAAACTAACACCAATAATGTTGTCCCTTGTTGTTCCAGTATTGTGTGCATTTGCATGTCGTAAGATAATTTGATGACATTTCTGAAGGCAGGGTTTTTGATTTTCACCATATTCGATTCCAATTTTAAAACAGATGAATAAATAGCATAGGTTAATTATGCATAGGTTAATAATGTCTGTATTTCAGTAATTATTCAACAAGCACTGTGAAGTTTCTTTGCCTGTACTTCAGTCTGCCTGCTCATTAAACTTTTTGAAATACAACTCATACATACCCAGTGAAATGAGAAATGCAAATATTAATTTGTACTTCAAATGTTGCTAATTTGGTCAAAATTCATAGAGCGTGATATTAAAGGATGGAAAATCTTTGGTTGATTTTTTTTGTTGGCTGAAAGCACTGAGCGTGAGAGTTCTAGAAATACCACATAGCACTTAAATGTCACAACCTCCCTTGTCTCTGCCATGAACATGAACATAAAGGGAAAACCTTCATACTTGTTCCCATGGTGACAGCTCTTTGACCTGTCTATTTGCCAGTCATGTTTGGTTAACCTGTTTGGTCTCTTTATAAGTAATGTTTAATGCTGCATACTGTAGCTGTGTGAGGAGGTAGGTGTGTGTGTGGGTGACCCTGGCCTGTGTCCCAGGCAGCCCAGCTTGCCCTGTGGGTGGATTACACAGACATCTGCTGTACTCAGATCAGGGCTTTATGCTTTCATGTTACTGCACAGTGAGTGAGAAGTTATATCATTTGGAACAAGATAAAAGATAGAAGCAGCGCCTCACTAAAAACACTTAAATCATTTTGACATCATTTTGACAAAATAATATTAACATAAAGTCCTTTTACCAGCATCTGGAGCTTTCAAATAAGGTTGCAACTAATGATTATTCTAATTTTTAATAAATATGTCCCAAAAATACACCCTGACATTTTCAAATGTGTTGTTATGAATGTCCATAAATTCAGAAATATTCAGTTTATAATAATTTATGTCAAAGAAATGCAGAAAATTGCCTAAAAATGATTAGATTAACAAAATAGTTGCTGATAATCAAAGGTAGTGCTGATTAACTCTCTGTCAGTTGACCAGTGGATTAATCACTATGTGCTCAACCACGTCACACATCCACACTTAGTCTGCTGGAGTGTTTAAAAAGCTAAGTTTATTTTGTCAAATCCCTATTTCCAAGTTCATGAATGAACTTCTACACTCCACAGGAGCATTGTTTTGAAGACTGGAGAAAAATGTTTAACTTCATGAAGAGGCTACAATATATTTTTTTGACATATCAGTGAAATGTTTGTGGAAAGCATTTACTTTATTTATGATCTGTCTTGATATTTATTTTAAACGTTAAAAACATTCTTTCATCATTGAAGTAAAATACAGTGCCAATCATAACCAGGCAGAGAAACAGGAGCACACAAATCCACGTCAGTGTTTTTGTTCATACACACAATGAGTTCATACACACAGGAACACAGGCAGGGTTGTTGCTTTCACTCTCCACCCACCTGTGACTGACTGCAGCAATCTGGAGTGAGAGAGGCTGCCTTGTACTCATTAAAATCTGCCATGTCCTGACATTTACTTTTACTTTTCCCATTTACAAGGAGGCAGAAATACCTGCTGTCAGTCTCATAAGCTGAGTCACACGAACCAAAACCTGTTGTTGTCTATAGCCATGATGGGGTGTGGATCCCCTCCACCTCTTTAACTGAACTGTGATATGAGAACAACTTCTCCAGCTTCTCTACCCATGTTAATGTACTAAACAGCATAAACCATGTTGCTCCTCTCCACTGCTCTGGTGTGAACTTTAACATTCAACTAAACCTAAAATCCTCTAGTCCTCCAGTTCAGCTGAGCTTTCTTTCAAATTAAGCTTTTTAGTTATTGCTGTTTTTCTGCATCTGCATTATTTTTGCTTGTTCCCATCTGTAATGATTGGAGAGTTTCCCTGAAAAGGCCTTTAAGCCTGAGCAGAGAGACCAGAGAAGAGGAAGAGTCCTTGCCAGCAGATAACAGTTGTACTGTCAGCAAGACCAATGTTACAATCAGCATTCTGGCTTTTTCATTTTGGGGTCTTGTATATGGGCATGCCCTGCAGATTTGTGAGTCTGTGATTGCAATGCATTATCCAGAGTAGGGAGTCAAAGGGAGGATTACAAATAGCAGGCAGTGCCCCATTATCACAGCCAGTCCAGAGGAGCACAGGAGAGTCAAACTGGCACTGAGGCAAAACGAGAGGACACGATACACACCAAGACGGAGAAAAGACAATACAAGTTAAGTTCACCATTTTAAGGTGTTTACCACTCCTGTCCATTTACTTAATTAGACTGCGTAGTGAATAAGTGGTTGCTATGGGAACCGTTTTGGCAGCAGAAAAATAAGTCATTTGTGATGCACTCTGGTTTGGCAGTAGCAGTCACAAACAAAGCCTCAAAAATCTGGAGCTTCCAAATTGCCAGTCAGCCTGATTAGACATGACATTGTGTTTTCCCAGCAGAGAGTTTGTCGTTGTTTTATATTTCATCAGCTATTTCTCCAACTCACTAAGCCTCTGTGTCTCTGACGATACACTGTGTGTCTGCTCCCATTTTTCATCGGTCCATCTTTAATCTCCCTTAACTCTGTCACAACTTTTAATACATTCTCATATAACCATCTTTGATCTGCGCCTGGAGGAGTTGAATTAGAAAGAGAGAAAGTGATAAGAAAAGAAACAGATAGGACAACAAACAACAGCGGGCACCTCAGGTCTGTGTATTAAATGAAGTGTGAGCTGGAGCAAGAACAAATATCTTATTTCGGTGTAATGCACTAAGGGTTTGTCGCTCGCTCTCCAGGCGTTCTTTAAACATTGTTTAGTGCTCTGATTTTAATGGCTTGTTGGCCACATCATAAAAAGCGTCTCGATATCCACGACCCTCGGCTCAACTCTTATCTCACTCCTTCAGAGGGGCGACTGTTCACACTGTTGAGTCTTAACACATAAATGGGACTATCAGCGGAAACACATGTACATGCAACAGTGATTCCAGGCATACAGTGTAAATTAACCAGTCACAAACACACACAGAGGCGATAATCAATGATACCTGGAGCCTGCTAAGACACAGAGGAAGGAAATACATACCAAGGGTATGGATCATTGAAAATGAAAACATGAAGCCAATCTTATCGGCTAAGCAGTTAAATGTATGTTTAGAACAGAAAAGACTAAGTGATCTTAAAAGTGGTAAAGTAACAAAATGTAACTATGGATGAAACTATGGGGTCCTTTTTTTACAGGAGCACAGTCTTGAAAGGAACTAGTGGCAAGAAAAATACTGATTAAGAAAGGGCAAATGTTGGCAGATGGGCACACAGTGAGTCGAGTGAATTGTTACAAGCCTGCACTTTTAGTTTACAAAGGCAGAGCCGAATCAATGGACTGCAGTGTGTGAATGCTGCTGAACAGGCTGTTTTCAAGGCAAAACACACACAACTGTAGATCACATACAGAGAAGACTGTGTGTGCGTGTGTGTGTGTGTGTGTG
>JAUBNQ010000002.1:10914826-10942761 GCA_032353495.1 Ctenopoma kingsleyae | reverse complement strand
TTTTAACTGTTAATTTTGGGAACTGAAAGCAGACAATATAGGATTAGTCAAAGATTTATCTATGAAATGATCTATTTCCATCTATTCCATTTTTAAATTTTGTTTTTTTTCCTTCCTTCTGACTTTTTTAGAGCGAGAGGCTGATCCTGGCAGATATGGAGATCAAGGAACTAAAGTCCATTCTAGCTCAGCCAAGAAGACAGTACAGAATGGTGAGTGCAACATAATCTTTATTACAGTGTGGAGTCTTTTGTTTATTTGTTTGTTTGCTTTATTTATAGTGACAATAATAAATATGGTTCCAACATATACCTAAAATTTAGTTGATCCTGTAACTGCCATGTTTTATAGCTGATTTGGCTTGGATTGTATTTTAGGTATTATATTGTGTCTTTTGGGATACTTATTATTGTAATATATAATAATAATAATAATGAGATGTATATATATGGAGCGTCTGTGCCTCAGAAGATAGAGTCGCCCATCGAGTCTAGGGTCAGCAGTTTGCGACCCAAGTCCTCCTAGCCATATGTTGAAGTGTCCCTGGAGAATACATTGAACAAGATGTCCAAAAAACCCAGACCCTGACGATCTCCAAGCCAATGCACTCTGGGTGCTTGTCCCCCCCCATGGGGACAAGCTGAAAGAGAAAAAATATATACACACACACATACACACATATAATAGATATTTAAAAAATCCCCACAGTCTTTTTCCCCAAGCTCAGGTCCTCTACTAGGACTGTGCTCTGCTGGACGGGGATCTCGGATGATGTTTCTAGAATCTGCTGGATCCACTCTCCCAGTGTGGGGGTCTGTGGCCTAGGTGTTCTGATTACCAGAAGGACCACTGTTGCCTTCACCTTCTTTTCTAACTCTTCTTTTAGCCCTTGGTATTTCTCAAGCTTCTCATATTCCTCCTTCTTGATGTTGCCATCAATTGTGATTGTTAAATCAAAAACTGTCTTCCTCTGTTTGTCTATCACTACTATGTCCGGTTTGTTAGACATTACCAGTCCCACAAGATATTAGCTTGGTCATTCTCAACCACATATGCGGGTGGATCCCATTTTGACCTTGGGACTTCAAGCCCATACTTGGCGCATATCTTCCTGGACACTATGCCAACCTTGGTTATGGCGCTCCATGTACGTCCGTTCTTTTCACATCTTACACACAGTGGTAATGTGCTGGATTGTCTCGGGCATCTTTACACAGCCTGCACCTGGTGGTAAACTCCAGCCTCTATTGATCTTGTACTTAGAGCTTGTTCTTGTTCTGCCATGATTTGATGTCAGCCACTTCTTCTCTCTGCCAATGTTACAGTACTGTACTGTATATATTCACTAAGCACATCATTAGCTGGGTAGTTGGGGACATCTTCCTGATAAACTCATGGATCTGTGTCGTTCATCCTGGATAGTGGCTCTTATGTTCACTAGTCCTCTGCCTCCTTCCCTCCACATAGTATACAATATAGTCCATACCAGACTGTAGCATTACACTGCAGTACTGAGCTCAAATCATTCTGCTCTGTTGCAGTTCCCCTTAAATGGTGAGTATAACACTTCAGTGTTTAGGACAATTAGTTCTCGACCCTCTTTCAGGTGATGTGCAGAGATGTCAGTATGGAGGACAGAGATAACTAAGCTCACAGCTCATCGTCTGAACCAGATAGAGCGTGGCTGGTTCACACAAGATGATCAAAGCCAGCCCTTTCAGAAACATGAAGCTATGTCTTGTATTAGCTTCAGTGCTAACACTGTGGTCTGTTAGTGCAGAGTTATCAGAGCATAACAAGCTAATGTGGTATAGTGGGATGATATTCTCTGTAATGTTTGTTTGAGATTACCCAAATACATTTAGCTATTTGCCATTAAGAGTAGAGTAAGGGTAAATATAATTGAATTCTGCGGTGTAGAGAAAATGTCTTGTCATGTCTTGTTCATTTACCTTTGAAAATTATACAAATATTCAAGCATGTGGACATTAAATATTTATTTCTAGAGCACAGCAAATTGTTTTCCCTCTGCATTTGTCTAGATTGGTTGTAGCATGATAAAGTGAGCAGAGCCATTACAATGTGATCATGTGATCCTTATCTGAAAAGATTTACAGTTGACGTGCACTGGTAGCCTGGTGAATCATGCCCTTGCCACGTAACTGCGACATCCCTGATTTGAGTCTGGCTGGAGACCTTTGTTGAATGTCACACCCTCTTTTTCTTCCCTGTTTCCTGTCTGCCTCTCTCGCTGTCAAGCTCTCTGATAAAGCTTAAAATGCCAAAAAAATAATCTTAAACAGTCCAGATTTTACACAGTTAAAATTGGATATAGTATTTTATGGGAAAGGAAAAGCATTCATCACATTTGTTAGACATCTAGGCATTTAAAGTAACACTGAAAGTGGAGTGGCATGATAACTCAGTGAGTAGAGCAGTCGTCTTCAAACCTGAGGGTGAGCAGTTTGATTCCCAGTCCCAAGAGGCTACATGTTGAGGTGTCCTTGGACAAGACACCGATACCCTGTAGTAGCGCTGACACAGGTCTAGCAGCTGTCCAGACAACAATTTCTCCAAGGGGATCAATTATTATTAATATAAAGTTTTGTTTGATTACAGCGACTCCACAGAGCATCTTTAATTCAAAATAATTTAAGTTGAATAATATCACTGTGGTTCACAATACAACAACGAAATAAAGCTCTTTGTCAAAATCATGTAGCTTAATTAATCCCTTTACCATGTACTCCATGGCATAATGTCTTTTTGAAAAACACAAGGCTAATATACCTTAAAGTTATAACAAGCGCTCTCATGTCATTGTTAACCTATAAAACCTTAAAGATGACAGATGAAGAAGAGAATGCACATGGTGTGCACATGCAGGCAGAAATGACAGCCAATGAGAGTGCTTGTTACACTACATGGCAGATTAGTTTTGCCACAACACGACTCCACAGTGCTGTGTAAATGATAACAGACTTGGCAAATGGAAACCTAAAATGGGGAACCAATTGGTCAATCAAAATGCAAATTGAAATGTGACTGATGTCGTCAGCAACCACACATTATGCTCTGTTTGTTAGGTAATTACAAAACCAATTACATGATTTTTGATCTAATCCAATGTGAAATAAGCAGTGTGGCAACATACGGTAATCCACAAACCTAGATAAATATACAAAAAAGCCAGAGCCATACTGTGGGACTTGTGTGAGTGTCAGTTTTGTTGCCTTCCCAGTGCATCAAACATAGATGTTGGCGTTTTTAGTGAAGGTCTGGTTATTTTTAGGTATTTACAATTTTTCCTGTCTTTGATGTCATGCTGAGCAGTTCTAATGAAACCTGTGTTAGGTACAAAACTGTAGCAGCATGTATGTTTTAAATTAAAACAGCTACTCTTTGATTGGTTGGAAATAGAGTGAACATGACAGGAAGCGAACTATGAAAGCCAGAAAGTTCAGGGGCTCATGAAATGTTAAGTGAGTCACTGGTTTTGAGCCCTTGTGTGCCATATGTCCCATCAATCTTACTTGATTTCATTTTAAATAGAGTGAAATGTGAGAATTTGAATTACATATCGTATCATCTCGCTCGCCATTCTTCCATTGTATGCTGAGTGGTGTGAGTCACTGTGTGGTGTAGTAATCTGGCTCAGGCCTTTATGTGTTCAGTTCAGCACACTGACTATGTCTTTTAGATAAAGTGTAGAGAGAGAAGATTGAATTTTAGCATTGCTCCTATTTTTCATTTTACTACATGTTTAGTTAATGGATAGTGGATATACTAACTCATACTATTGTTGGTATAATGTTTAACATTAATAAACTGGTAAATATGAGTGATTAATAACAGAAAGTGGAAGAATAGGTGGAAGTAGAGGAGGGCTCATGGGCACACACACAGGCACACACACGCTCTTCAGCCTCAAATTAATGAATGCTTCAGTCTAGGACAGTGCAAAAACATTTAATTATTGCTGACACTTAAGGTGAGGCAAGAGGCCAGACCTGTCATCCACCTGTGCATGTGTTTGTGTGAGTGTGTATGTGTGTGAGGACGGAGGAAAAGGAGGAAGCGATCACAGTGTGTCAATGAGCCGAAGGATCAGGCTGTAAGTCAAGCATGTAGTCTTTAATTCTGACCCCTCCTGAAATGGACTAAAGGTCAAAATGAAACACGGCACTGGCAGGAACGTAAGACCAGTAACAAGTTTAGTGAATATAAACAAAACCTTTTGTCCTGCACATGTGATAACCATTAATTTCTCTCCCTGCCACAGCCAGAGAGCCAAAACTATAGCTTAAATCAGTCAGTTAGTTTGATTCAATGCAAAAGAATAATTTTCAGTGAAATGTTGATTATTACTCACATTATACAGTATTATACAAGAAGCAATGTGATAGTGTTTTTTGGATCCCCTGACTGATATTTGTGTAGTGAAATGACTCAACAACTATGGGATGGATTAGGACAATATTTGGCAAAAACATTTTTAGTCCCGACACAATGAATTCAATTCAATCCACTGACATTCTACGTAGTGCCATAATCTAGTCAAAATGTTATCAATATTGTTATCCAACACACTGGTTAATGCTCAAAGTGCAGGTGATGTTTTCACCTATATGTTGTTCTGAGAACTAACTTAATGCTACCATTAAAACACTTAACTAAGATGGAGAACATTAAAAATTACACCTGCGAATCATCAGCATGTTAGCATGCCACTGTTAGCATTATGAATGATGAGAGAAAAATAAGCAAAAAAGAATGTGAAGTTTCTGGTGAGATCTGAAGCTGAGCTGAACACAAACATAGGTTTGTGTGTCTGTTGTTAGCTAGTACAGCTCGCAGCTAACAACATCAGTCTGTTGATTAAACAACAGCCTGCACAAACAGTCTAGCATTTGTGTGAATGGTGCAGGGCTGAAATGAATTCTGCTGTCTATCTGAACACACCTTTAGTGTTGTTAAAATATGCATTCTTGAAGCTGTGAGTGTAGAAATAAAGTACACTGCCTTGCTTATGGTTTAAATGGCTGATATCAGGACCTTGTTTTGTTTGACTTGCGGCCCTTTTTTTTTTCTGAGGGTGGATATAGGTAGTGAGGCTCTGTGCATGTTCCCTCCAACTAAGCCAATTTCATGCATATTCTTTTTTATTTCTTCTCTGTCAAGTCTCCATGCCATGATTAAAAGTGTAAACACACTTAAAGCAAAACAGCTTATATTTAACTTTTTTTTAGAGACTCACAATTAGCTCCCACTTGAAATTATTGTCCCGTATACGCTTGTTGTCCTTTAATGCATCTTTACACCTTTGCTTTGAAGCTGCCTTCAAAGACTATTTGATTATTTGATTTCATAGTGTTCTTTTAAAAATGCGTCACTGTTAGCAGCACCTTCACAAACCCCCTCCTTCAGAGCTTTTCACTAACTAATGTGTGTCTGTGTGTATATGTTTGTGAGTGTTTGTATAATGGTTTTAAGTCAGTGATGAATATTCAGTTTTTAAACAACAGTGAATAGCCCCTCTCTCTCTCTAAATATATTTTTCTCCCGTAAGCCTATGAGGTTTCAAACTGAAACAGCCTGTTTATCTTCATTCCTCAGTTACATCCACAATACTATGATTTGCCCATGTTTTCAATAATTAATTTTCTGGATGGTGAATCTGTTCTGTCACTGCGTGTTCCCAGAGGCCATCTTCATGCTTTCATCCCTCCATCATTCCTCTCTGTCATCCCTCGGTACAGTGCCTCTCACTGGCCAAACAGTCAGACCCCGAGGAACTCTCACAAAGCAGAGAGGAGATTGTATCTTCTGATCCATTTGTCTTTCTGTTTTCTCATTCCACATCTCTTGTTCTACTCTGTAGCCCCCAGGTAACAGAGAAGAAGCACCTTTTTAATTAGTTTATCAAACCTAAGAGTGATGCTCATTTTTCTAATAACAGTCAGGAATGTGTCCTTTGGGAATAATTGTTGAAGCTCTTGTTTATTCAATTTCAAACTTGTATATTTGCAGAAACAGTAACTGGGGAGAGCAAACAATGGAGAGCAATGGAGCAATGGTGTCACTAAAAGAGCACACACCCACACACACAGATTACAAAAACACCTCATTGACCCATGTCCAGCTCAGCAGCAATTAATTTAAGGTCACCCCCTGCTCTCTGACAGGGCTTGTTGGCAATGTGGCCACTTCTGCTGGACACTGACTATCTTTATTATCCAATCACTGCACTTAATTCTGACCTCAGTCCAGCTTTAGAGAACACAGTAAGAGTGTTTTATCTTACCCTTCTCTTCTTTACCCCGTTTTTTTTTTTTTTTTTCTCTTTGGGAACATTAAGTGTTAAAAAGCAAGAGAGCAAAACTTGAGGAGACAAAAGGTGGCAGAAGAGGGCAATTTACTGTTAATTTTAATTGTAATAAAATTTTACAGCTTCAAGTGTAATGTGCTTTTTTTGCCAGGATCCACTTGGAAGTGTTGCAGTAATTACATAGCTTGGAGATGTTCAGGGTTGGAGCAGAATGATTTTTTTTTGCACACTGCAGACACCAAATTGCCATATTTGCGGTTTGTCTAATGAATAACAGTGTAACTGTACAGCAACACTGTCACTCTGATGCAATTAACAGTGATCCTGTGACTGTAAACTGGTTCTACATTTTCATTATGAAGGCATGGACCAGAATTATTACATTGTGTATCATAAAGCTCACTGAAATTCTTCTCTATCCGCTTTGAAAAATAGATATTTGAAAGTCACTTATTGTTGCTATTATTCTAAAAATGTCTGCGGTATGTTGTATAACTTTCAGACTTATAGCTTTCTCTTCTCTTTAGTCAGGGATTAGAAAACACACAACACGTTGTTGTTGTTGTTGTTGTTGTTGTTGTTGTTGTTGTTGTGGTTGTTGTTTAGTGTAACATACACATTTCTACAAATGAGGTATTGATGGGTATTTTCTGATAAAGCATATAAAGTGTAAAAATCTATTAATTTTTCAAAGCTTGACATCTAATCACTGCTACAATAAAAATGGTTTTCATATTTTGTATTGAACTTCAACATATACAGAAGCACTAATCTGAATGGGTCCCTTAATTTTCTTATGCCAACAGTATGTTTCTGGTTCTCCTCTGGCTGTCTGTGTTTGCCCTGTGGCTCCCTGAAGGCTCTGAGCTGTGGAGAGTGGGAGGAATGAAAGTCAATATATGAACCTACTTCATCCACAGTGGGGGAATTGGAAGCACTGTGCGCACAAAAGAGCACCGTTACTGTGGAAATGGAAGAAATGTAGAGTGAAGGCAGAGTGATGGTATTATAGATATATTGTAATGCGGCCACACCAATACACACAGAGAAACGAAGTCGTGAAAGCTGCGACAATGAGGACAGCTTTGAAACAGGACTTGTGAGAAGTGAAAGCACAGCTTGCATAAAAAGCTTCAAAAGAAAAAGACTTCTATGAATATTTACATATTCCTTGATATGTAAACAGAGAGCCTAGCATCCCGTAACATATATACTACATACGGATAAGATATGACAAGATGACAATAACTTTGATCTTTGTGTTCAGTCAGATGAAGATGCAGCATAACATTTTATTTCAGTAGATGCTATATTTTCTTTTATGTACTTGCTGTGTTCTCTAAGCATGAGCTACCAACCAAGGAATATATTGATTCTCCCCCAGTATATAAAAGCAGATCTGACCAGAGGGTAGCTGGGCTGAAGCTGCGTTTGCAACAGCAGAGTTTTCAAAGCATGAAGCAACACAGCTGAGAAATGTACAACAACCATACTGTGTCAACAGATTTTTAAAGTCAGATGGTAAATGTCTTACAATTCCAGCATATACAGCAGAATTCCAGTCCTGAAACAAATTTATCATTCGGTCAATTTACCCAGGTGTAGGAACTGTTTATAAATATTTATACTGTCTATGAGATCGCTTCACGTTTGTATTAGCTCATTTAGAAATGATTTAATTAAAACTGTAAATTATATTTACAAGAATAGAATAATGTTGTGTTTGTTTGCACTTTATTTCGGTGCTTCATTCATGCTTCACCAGCTGCTCTGCTACCGGCTGACTCATGTCCAATTGTATTCATGCAATCACTGTCATTCTGCTGGTATCCTCATATCAATGCTATCTGCAGCTGCTCCCTCCACCACCCCAGCCTCCTCGCAATGGCCCCTTTACACTACATGATTACCAGATGAAAATTGACAATCGTGAGGGAAATGTGCTGAAATTAATGATTGTCAATCAACAATTGTGGTCCTAGATTCCTAGATCGTTCTGTGAGACAAGTGCATCTGCAGTCATTTTACAGTTTTGGCAACCAAGGACCAAAGGCAACATCAACATTCTGACTGTGTCGGAAATTTAAGACCAAAATCCCACAGTGCGGCTGAACAAACAATCAAAATGCAACAAGAAATGATGCGGAATACGCTGGCAAGCTAGAGTAATGCTTCTGTAGAAGTTCATCTACACACTCTCTACTTCTCCTCTTTTAAAGTTTTTCTATGCATAAAAGTGCCAGCATTATGGCAAAAGTTTGTTTATTGTTTTACTACATGGCATTTATGTAAGATTCACTGTTGGACAGACATTTCAGCATGGTACATGACCTGCACTTAACTTGTTGCACAGTTTATATGCACCTTGTTCGTGGGTAAATAGAACAGAATAATTGTTCATGCTTTTATTGGAGTCAGTTAAATCTAAATATGTAAATCTGTGTGTGTAACTGTACCATAAACATTTATTTTCCTAAAATACAAACTGAAAATAGTGTGTGTTACCAGACTAATATTGGAAAAACCACCTGCACCCTACTACATTAGTTTCAGACACAGAGAAGTGTGAATGTGACCAATTTAAACTTGAACAGATTACACTTCTTCTGTCTATTTGTTAATGATCTGCTGTTGTCTTGGGCACTCACTACCCTCAGCTACAACTCCGCCAACTCCTCCATCTGTCTCACCCTTACAGACTGGCAATGCAGCACCCCAGGGTTCAACAGTCAACCTTACATATGGCAAAAACAATGGGTAGACAAATTCACAGTGGTGTCTGTGTGTAAAACTGTTGCTCTTCCTCACAAACCGTAACTGTAAGGCTACGGAGAATACGCACTTGACTTAACTCCTCCCCGTTTCTTGCTCGTCTGTCAGCTACCAATTTCAAAGCATTGCGTCTTCACAGTTTCTCCATTAAGCTGTGTCTGATGAAGAATCACAATATTTACTTCACAGGCACAAATCCTTTCACTTATTCATTTGGTAACGTCTTATCAGCAGCAGACAACCTTGTTCATTTACATAAATCAATAACGTTCTCAAGGTAAAAATGTGGCTAAGAGCATGAAAATGAGTTTAACTTGGAACTTTGGAATGAATGGATATGTAATAAGGCATGCCAAGTTATATTGCTCATGCATATTGACTTACTTACGCACAAAGGGATGAGAATAAAGTCATACTTAAGATTAGAGAGAAGAGAGGGGAATAAAATGAGATGATAGACGTGTGTTGAGGAAAGAGAAAGAGAGGTGGCAAGAGTGTGCTGCAGAGCTCCTGCATTACAATTGATTGGCCGTCAGTGCTGCTCACTCAACCTTTAAATAGATGGATAAAACTCTCTTTTACCCAACACACCTCTATTCTCTCCTCTTCCCAATACTCCTCCTCTTTTTCATGCTGTCATTTTCTCCTTTTTATTTCCTTTCCTCTGTTCTTCCTGCTCTACTCTCTCTTTCCTTTCTGTTCTTTCACTCATCTGTTTTCTCCTCTTCCATCCCTTTTTCATTTATTCTGCTTATTCTGTCCTCTCCCTTCTTTCTTTTCTCCTCTGAACTCCTCTTCTTGTCTCCTTTCCTTATGTCATTGTTCCAGCCTTCTCCTCCGTTCTCCTCTCCTTTTCCTCTCCTGCCTTTATATGCCATAAATATTCAAATCACATCCTCTGAAAGCGATTTCATATTTAGAGCTTAATTGTCTCTCCAAATTAACTGTTTTACTGTTTATGAGAAAGTTTTGTCTCCATAATCATCTACATATGATGCCTTGCATATTTCTGTGTGCAGGTTTATAAACGGACTTGCTCATTTGTATGTGTATGTCTGATTTCCAATTTGTCAGTGCATGGAGGTCACACACTAATCCTAAATTGCCCTCAAATACTCTGTTAACCAGATACAATCTGCCTTTCCTTCTCAATCCTTCCTGTCTTCTTCTCCCCTCTTTTCCCTTCATTTCTCATTTCCTTGCTGTGATAAAGTCATTTGAAGCACAGTGGAAAAGATAGGTTTCCTCCAGCACTGATAGATGGAGGTGAAGGCAGGCCCAAATAAGCACATGATAGAAACACATTGCAGAGTAGACAGCTATCAGGAGGAAGGCTGACACGTCATCGCTATGTGTTCTGTAGAATATGAGAGGTTGTAAATGTGTTTTTGCATTTATGTATGTGTTTTACAGAAGAAAACAAGCGTGTTGCTCAGTTATGACAGATGTGTGCAGTCTACTTTGAATCTCTTCCAGTGATACTATCTAAGCTTCAACGTCTTTATTGTGTGTGTTTGTTCTTATACCTCAAAGTCAAAGAAAGCGTTGCTATATCCTCCGATAGCTCCAGATATGCCCAGAGTTGCGTGTGTTTACACTTGATTTGTGCAGCTGTTCATTCATTCTTATAGATGGTTGTAGAGATTACTGTGTTACTAAGCAGCGAGCGAGCGAGTTCCAAGTCTCTGGCTGATTTAACGCTGATAAACAGCATGTATCAGCGGCACAGTGTGTCAGCAGGTCAGAAACAAGTTGATGTTCGCATCAGACACCAGCTGTGGCTCAAACACAACCCATTAGGTCCCTAATGGAGACAGGACCTCTCTTGTGTTATGATGTTAGCAGCCACATGCTAATGACTTGAACATAACACATGCTTTGATCTATACATTCTGTACTCGGTATTAATTAACTTGGCTTTTTGAATCATCCGTCCGTTCACCATGACGACAGCATGTGGCCTCTGTATGTGGTTTACTTTGTCTTTGATCCCATTTTATTAGCTTTGGTTGGTTTTGTTCATTATAAGCTTTCATCTTTCTTTAGTACATGTCTGGCAGAGCCCGTGTTATTGACAGGGTCATCATGACCACAGGTCCAGTCTACTGCTAAGTGTAGACTTGTCCCTCACGTAATTTCTACTAAAAGCTCTCATCTCTCTCTTTTACTGCTACTGTGTCTTTTTTACCTCCTCCTCCCTCTTTTTTTTCTGTCAAATGAAAGTGGGTTTGTGCTGTTAGCCTGGTGTGAAATGACACAATGCTCAGAGTCAATGAGCTGCTGTGATCTTTTGTCACCTTGGACACCAGCCAGCTGTGCCTGGCTGCCACAGCAATAATGTCACTGTGGAGATTGATTTGGAAGAAGATGGGGTCGACGCTCAGGGAGAATAGTCCTCATTAGGCAGCTCACACTGTGGAAAACTCAACATTTACTTCGTACCTTTTACCATTCTTCTTCCCCGTAGTTTTCTCCAACTTCAACCAACCCCAGCTATTTTTCTACCTGCTTCAGTTAGTAGAATGTAAGAATCTACCATGTGGAAAACCAATTCAACAGCTTGATGTTTTTTGGCAGCAACCATCGTCTTCAGCACTACATTGTGCTGATTCTCCTGCTCTGTGTGTTCTCATTAGCTTGTTTTTGCAGCTCAGAGATTAAGTTTGTCCTGGCTGTCTCCCTACAGGTCCAGATGCCACAAAGGATCCTTGTCTGAAGGTGCGCTGCCCTCCTCACAAGGTGTGTGTTAGCCATGACTACCAGACAGCCATCTGCACCAATCACAAGCAGCCAGCTCACAGGTAAGAATCAGTGACAGAGAGTTAAGAATTCTAAGAATTAATTTTGTTAACATTGCCTTTACTTCCTTGTTTCTCATTGTTTGTCTCACAAATATCAACAGTTTTTCCAGCTTCTATAATGGGTAGAAATGATTATGCTTCCCTTGCTTGTGCATATTCACATTTGATGTGGTGGCAAAACACTGGAGTTATTAATAAGGATTGTTATTAACTGGTATTATAACTATTATAACTAACTGAATTAAGGAAATGTGTGTTATTTTATGAGGTATATGAAGAATTATATATTAATTTTGTTTGCTAAAGTTGAGCATAGGCCTATATAAAGAAATGTTATTATAACTATAATTTAACCTATATAGTGACATGTCTTCATGAAATGGTAATAATGTATAAAGTACCGTTAACAGTAGTCAGAGATATAGAGCATATTTCATTGTGATCCACTGTATCATGTACATGTTTTTACTAATGTGACTCTGTGTGACTCATTGTAATACTGTGCTTTCATAATGAAAAGGCTCTCCAACAATAACCTAGTTCAACTCAGTGTTAATATTGTCTACAACAGAACAATGGAGTTGTGTTTGCTTTGATGCAAAACCGTGTTTCTCATTGAATATGGAATTATTATTAAGTTGAAGTAAATGCCTGTAACTGTAACTCTGTAAAATTACTATACAAAGTTAATCTTCAATATGCTAAAGACCCTTAGGGCAGGTCACACAAATTAAACCCAGCAGAAGCATTTTTTGAAGCAAGTAGCGTTTTGTGCATTTGCAGTGCGCAAGGATCTCCTTCAGTGACAGCCACACATTCTCACCACCAATTATTTTTAATAAAACTATCTGTTTGCTCTTTGGACTCTGTCATCAAACAATTTGTTTGTGCTTTCAACCTTGTCATGTTGCCAGTTTTAAGGTTTTTAATTTTTCAGTTCAAGAAGCATTACTCTCAAAAGACATCTGAATGTGTTTCTCTCTGTCTTGTGTTTAATTGATTTCCCCAAGTCATTAGCTCCTAAGATACTCAATTTAAATGTTTTTCTTTGTATTGTATTAATTACAAGTTGTATTTGCTGCTTAATGTATCAAATGATTCACCTGAAATTGGTATTTTCTCAAAAGCATCATTCAGTGAAGCTCTAGACCATGATATTACTTTATCTACATGACTTCAGTTAGTTGCAGTAATTGTAGAATGAGTGTCCTCTCTGAGAATACAGTATATCCAAGCTTTTTTTGCTCTCAAGATGTTTGTAAAGAGTCCTATACACAGAAACTGTGCAACATGTGCAAATACACAAATAGTCTAGGAGATTATCCAGAATTTGTTTTTCATCTCTACAAGCTGATTAATTTTGTTCTTTGTAAGCAGCTGTCCATTAAGAAATCCTAAGCATATTTTTTTTCTTCTTGAAATGGATACAGTTCTGCACAGGCTTGCCTTTTTGGCTGATAATGTTTGGCTGCAGGCTTGGACATCTACATTAACAACTAGCAATAATTTAGAAACCATTATCAAGACTCACAGTGGTAATTTGTATGTGCCTCTGTCCTGCTGTGAACAAGCTTTAGTTCTATCAAATCAGAGGCTTTCCAGATTAAAGAAACATCGAAACTCTCAGCAGGGGGCTGAATTACAGTGATATATAAGGGAGCAAAGACAGATCACTTTCCTGTTTCTGTTGAGGTTAATATGTGCAGAGGTCTAATAACCTGAAGATATTCTTGTGCTTCATTGCATTTCTTCAAAGGGTTGATCGAAGATGTGAAGCACTGCATTTGATTGGCAGACAGATGAGAGGAAGCATCTCAGACAATGTTTGTTAACCTACAAATTCCATCTTAGCTCTGTCTTGCCTGATCTGCCACCACTGTTTTATTTATCGGTGCAGCACGCATGTCTAATCTGCCGTAGAAATGATTATAGCTCAGTCAGTGAGTGTGACACTACTGAAAGAACCAAGAAAACAGCTGACAGGATTCCTGGGATGTCAGTGTTTTAGCATTATTTAGAGCATAGTTTTCTCCAAAGCATCTTCCATATGAATGTGACATTATAATCTAGTATTTGACTGTGGTCAAATATAAATGCTGTTACATAGTTAGTCAGTCAGTGAGAAGGGAAAACATTTTTAGAGACCACAGTAACCAGCAAATTAACAGTAGTTAGGACAGTGAGCAAATTATCCTGAGCCTGACTGATAAGTTAGGTGAAGCACTGAGACCTGCCACATTCACAAGCAGCAGCTTTTCAGCTTGGCTGTACTGTAGGTCTGCAGTGCATTGGGATTTTATTCACCAGGCATACATTCTTGACTGAATTTTTATATGAGTAAGTAGTCCTGAAGCAGTTTGATATAGTTGCTCAGTCAGCCATTTGTTTTAGTTGAGAAAAGAAGAATTGTATGCAGTATTCATGGAAATGTTTTCCTACTTAAAGGGCAATATCACATATTTTCAACTTGTTTCCTGTGGTTCTACTCTGGGGAGTGCATGTATCGTACAGTATTAAACATGTCTCTTCTTCCCTATATTCAAATATTTCTTAGCTTCTAGCAGAAAAACATCAAATAACATCATACATGCCTGCCTGTGAACTGTCAGGTTCACATTATGTAGTTTGGAGGAGCAGGAGTTTGCAGTCAACCAAGACTGCATACTAGTTTTTAAAGAAAACAAAATGTCACATTTTCCTGCAATATAGCTTTACGTGTTTGCTTTAGGTGTTTTCATTCTCCAGTCTGGATTATTATTGTCAGTATCTATGTACTGTATGAAGACCTGTTGCTTGTTCATACTGTATATCTGGTGAAGGCAGAGCAGACCAAAATGTCATTAAAACATTAAAAACAGTAGGAAATAAGTTAAATAGTGTGCAGGTGTATTTTAGATTTTTGTTTAAGTTGTGCTTTCCTCTGATACACCTGTTACATATTCATGTGTGCAGAGATTTTATGGATGTTATAGAGTTTGTATGACTGTGTAATCTCCACCTGTTCCCTTCTCTGGTTGATGTTAATTTTGCATCATTTGTTGTCGTCATGTTCATTTCTCTGTAAAGAGTCTGTCTGGCTCTAATTCTATCTCTGCCCAGAATGGATCAGGAGGCAGCAGGGTGTTCAGTGAGAGCACTTACACAGAAAATTGCTGCAAGATTTGGATCAAATGTAATTACACTGGTTATTGAAAAGGCCTCAGTGGACCAATCGGGATTCGCTCTGCTTCGGCTGACCCTGACAAGCAGAAACACTTTTCAAACTTTCTGCTCAGTAGAAAACTAATTCTGCTAGTTTGTAAAATATTCTTGTGTCATGAGTTATTGCTGCACGTGAATTTACCCCCACACACAGATTCATGAGAGGACTGTTTGTGAAAATGTGATATATGCTGTAGAAAGGTTTTGACACCTGACAATGTAGATATTATTGTTTTGTGTTTTCAAATATGTGCCGGAGACCTCATATTTATTTTACTTAGATTTGTGACTTTCTGAAATTAAGAAGTCTTTCTCTTTCTCTCAGTGTGAAACCCAGGAAAGGCAGCATAGGACACAAGTACAGGCTTGAAGCCAGTGCTCATGGGAAATGTAGGCTCTGTTCAGCCCTCCAGTCAAGTCCTGTTTGTGGCTCTGATGGACACACCTACTCCTCCAAGGTGAGATGTCACTTTTCCATCCTCTCTTGAAGTCTCACACTCTTTGCCCTCAGTGTTTACAGAATACTTTTCTCTCTGTGTCATTTTGTTTTTCTCACTGTCTCACTGAACATCAGTTATCAATAATTCAGTTTGTTTTCATCCATAAAAGAAGGACAGAATAGCATCAAGACAGACAACACTGCTTGAGGAGGAATCTATAATTCATGGTGTAAATATTTGATATGTGTAATTTTCTTTCTTTATCTTGATAAATGATGTTTTTGTAACTCCACTATTTCCTGTCATTTTCATGCCTTTTCTGTCTTCTTCCCTCCTCCAATCCTCTGTGTTACTGTATATTGACTGCTGTCCACCTCTGCATGTTCATATCAGCAGTACTTTTCTTGTAATCTGTTGTACAAATGTCTGAGAACAGAGTTGTCTATCAGCTAAAAACTATATCTGGATGATTTGGAAAAACTTGAACCTTCATCAGCTCATCTTAATTCTATAATCACAGATTCAGGCTCATTCTCAGCTACATCAGAATGATACATAACTCACTATACCATGAAAGGGGAGAAAAGAAAAGTCTGTATTTATTTACATTTATTTAGCACGGGAAGATCAAGGAACTGTTTTCTGTCCCTGTGTTCAGGCTGCCAGAGGTGGAGCACACTCCAGTACACAGGAACTGCATACAAATTGACAATCGAAAACATCTCTAGAGTGCACAGTTGAATCTTTGTGAAAGGAATACTAGCAAAGTAGATCAACTCACAAGCTTTCAGGACCTGAAAGACTATTATCACTTGCTCAGTATTATGTATTAATTGCAGCTTTTCAGTTAGGGATGTTCCTCAAGCGTATAATAGTGTCTGAGGAGACTGAATCAATAAAATCAAACCTTTTATTGAAGGAGTTCAACACATTTTCTTAGCTTGAAAGCTTGTTGTCCATCCACACATTGGTGATGTTTCTGAGCTCAGCGTTGCAGGAACTGAACGGACCTCCAGATATTTGGTGATTATGTTGTTTTCAGTTTGAATGCAGGCTTAAGCCTCCATGAAGCAATCTGAGATTGGGAGTTTCGCCTCCTCGTGCAAGAGGAAGTCATGACACAAGGCTTTTTAATAACCTGCCTGCCTGTGAAGTGTCAGTGTGCTGAGGAGAAACAAGGGGATGGAGAAAGAACAAAAAGAGGCGGAGGACTGGGGAGTCCCTCTGCTCTCTGCGGTAATTTAGTTGGAGGGGTTCAGTTAGGTGGTGGAGTGATGGGTCCCTGTGGTCCAACTTAAACTCTGCTCACCAGTGAACTGCTGGTATAAAGCTTATTCATGTTTTATTATTACATTACATGCTTCCCTCATCGTAACCGCACACACTCCCTGACACACACACTCAATATCCTATTAAGGACAGAGCTGTTACCTCCTGAGTGGTTTCAGCCTTTAAGTCCATTACTCGTTTTCTCCCCTCTCCTCTCATCTTCTCTCTTCTTACCCCATCAAGTCAGGTGTTAAAGCACTGTTTCATCAAAACCACATTAACCCCTGGAGAGAGACAAACATAAAGATTCATGGGGCCTCTCCGTGTGCTGACAGTGACAGGGAAAAGTCATCCATTTCCTGAGCTTTCTCTGTCTCTCTCTCTTTCCCTCTTTGTCTCCCTTCCCCAGACAGCTAATTCGATATCTTGACAACAGGACAGAGCGCTGTTCCTTTGTCAACAAATTTCATTAAGCAATATTAGCAGCACTATCAAAGAGGTGACAGGGAGGAAATGATGGATTTGAATTAGAATGTGGGAAATGAAAGTGCTGGCAGCATAAAGGCTAAGCATGTGTAGGGTACAATATATGCAGAGATGGTTATGCACAATCATGGTCTCAGCCTGACGAAACCTGTCGTCATCATCTCACAAACACAATTTACATAACTCATTTCAGTTTTCATTATTTCTCTTGGAAGGATTTTGTAATTGGATTTCCCCCCAACTAGTCCAAACAATTTCTTAGCCTCACTTACCTGAAATGAGATTTATACTGTTAAATTACATTCTAAAGTGATCTATCTTGCTTTTTCATTGCATTATGCTTGTACTACAGTGAATAATAGAACGTCACTGACCATCTCCGTCTTTAATGGTGTGTCTACATGTGTGCCTAATGGACATTTCTGTCCATTGAAGATAAATGATCAATCCTGTCTCAGCAAATCTTTGCCTTAATCAGCTCAACAAAGGAAGTTCAGGATTCAGAGTTTTTTTACATAACTGTAGCTCAGTTATAACATACCAATTAAAAATTAAAAATAAGTGTCATTTCATTCAAGTCTCTGTGTGAGTCATTCTTAATTCTTGCTTATCTTACGTGCTTGTGTTGCTTTTATTTATAGGGGTACACAGGGTAATAGCACTGCAAGAATGGACTAAATTGGTGCATAGAGCCCAAAGTGTTTTCACCTTTAGCCTTTACAATCAAGTTCCAAAAACAGTATTATAATAATTATATAATTATCTCTAATATAGCCTCCATTAACTCCATTAATATTTTTGTGTTTGTTTGTTTTTTTACAGTGTAAGTTGGAGTTTCAGAGCTGTCTGTCTGGAAAGACAATCTCAGTCAAATGTGATGGGCTGTGTCCCTGTTTGCCCAGTCAGGACCTCAGAAGAGTCCCACAGAAGACTGATCAAGCTGGTGAGTAACAGTACTAAACCTCTCTGTTAAGGTAGAAAGCCACATTATGTCTTTGGCTATAGTCCCTGACTATAAATACAACTACGATCTTATTCTGACAGTAGGTATGCGTGGTCGTACAGCACTGATGAAATGTATACATGAATATGCTTGGATAGGTAAATAGAGGGAAGGTGAAATTGCTAAATAAAAGGATGAATGTGCAGACAGAGACAAGGTTATCTGTATTTTAAGCATTTTTGAGTTTAGTTGGATGCCTCAGAAAAACACTGCTATGACTCTACACCACACACGCACAAAAACCCTTTCACTGGTAATCCTTCAAAATTTCAGGGTGTTCGGGGTGTTTCCATTCCTTTCCTGTCACCTCTCCTGTTACTCATGTTATTTTCTTCCCCTCCTTCCCCATCACCCCCCACTCTTTTTCTGGCAGCTACAGGGCGCAGTGATGGAGTGACTGTGTGTGTCTTATTGTTTGTCATGAAAATAGGATTTCAGCAGATGGATGGAGAGATTCTGGAGGAGAAATGAAATCTAAAGGAAAGCAGCACAGAAAAGGATGGATTGTTATCATTACAGGCTTCCTCTCTCCCAAATGGGGCAGTAGTGGGATGGTTTTACTTTGTGTGTTTGCAGTCTAATTATCTTGCTTATACCCCATACACAAACAACACACAAAAAGACACATATATCCTTCGCTCAGATGTTTTTTCTAATCACTAAGTGATTAGGAAGCATTTATAAGGATCCCTACGATCATCAGGCACATTTTGTACAAAAGGAAAGTGTCTGCTAATTAATGATGACTCTCTTTATCTTACACTTGTCTTCATTAGTTTAAAGCTGAATGATGGAGGGAACGGAGAGTGATGTTGTAACAGAGAAGTGTTTTACTTACTTGACTGCTGCCAAATTAATTCTCCTCTATCTTTACTCAGAAGAAACTGACAACTTGGCTCTGCCAAGAGTGGATGAGTTTGGAAATGAGGTAGGAAATCTATTTCCAGATCTTGGACAGTGTCAACACACAGCACTGAACTTACTTTCATTGTCAGACCTTTAGCTTTTTTGTCTTTAAACTTTCTCCTGTTTCTTTTTCTGATTGACTCTCTTTCTGTTTTATTCTCTTTCACATGGATGTCACCAAACTTTACAGGACACCCTGTCCACTGCCCTTCAGTGAGATAGCAGTTCCAGATATTCGTGTATTCAGAGGTGGCAACCTGATAGTATTTCTTATTAAATCAGCAACACAGAATAGAAAACAGATGGAGGTGGCAGTAGGTGAGGAAAACACTTGGTGTGTGTCAGATAGCGTTCCTATGGTAACTGTTAAAAGATTGCAGCAGTTTGATGTGTGCGATCACTCCTTGCTGATAGCCACAGGTTCAAACTGGGTTTTAACATTCATAACAAACCTGTAAATAGCTCAGTTCACACAACACCTGCGCATCCACCTGCAGTTCTATAAGCAACACTGTTACAGTAAACGGAGGTGTTGTGCTTCCACACCACAGTCATGTTTTGTTGCTATGTATTTTTTACACTAGAGATTTAGGCACTGGGACAAAAGCCAATTAATTCATTTAACCTGACTTGATGTTCTATGGATACATTTTGGTAGTATTACCCATAATATTGCAATAACCTGCAAAAAGCACATTTGGGAAATGCACATTTATCACTGAAGAAATAATGTTCATCCCGATGGTGGTTGAGTTTTTAAAAGATTATTATTTGTGTGCAGTTTGTTTAAGTGCGCTGGATTGGTGAACATGTTTGGTACAGTAGTGTGTGTATTTGTGTGCGGATGTGTGGAAGCTCATCTTCGCAGGGGGTAGATGAGGTAAGTGTCGTGGTGAGCTGACAACAGGAGAAATAAGCTAGCCAGGCAGAACAGAGCTAATTAAAGTGACAGTGAGCTGAATTAAGCAAAAGCAATCATTAAGAAGGTTTTGTTGACATTTACATACAGTAAACTCAGTTGGCAGTTGATTATGAACACCAAGCTAAAACTAGTGTCCTGGTTTTAGAGGTTGATGATTTTATTCATTTTGGATGATATAGTTTGTGATGTTGGTGGATTGCACTGTATTACACTGGGAGCTGCTTAAATTATTTTGTCCGTATTCTTTTCTGTTCAACTTCTGCTGCACTGTAATCAGTGAGGTCTGAAACCTGATTGGACCAGTTTTGACTTTGACTGATTAGGGTGTAGTGACTATCTCACTTGCTCACTCATTCTTCTTATTACATTTCTATATACAGACCGTCAGTCACTCTATAGTGAGTGGTACATTTGGATATCAGAAACTCATTAATTATAATTTCTTTGTCAGGTGAAGTGTCAAACAACTGTAATCTTTACGTTAGTAAAATGTAAAGCATTGCATTATCAGCAGAAGGTTGTGTTCACACTGTCTTTTTGTTGTAAAATCACGTAAAGGGTAAATATAATGATTGTAATAAAAAAATAAATTAGGTTGCAGAGATTTAACTACAGGAGACATTTTACCAACAGATAATCCAAATATATGTGGACACCTGGAACAGGCAAGTGGCTCTTTTGACGGACAAATAAAAAATTAACTCCGCTTTGTTACGTCTTTACTATCAACGTTGCATTGATTAATTTGATTTAATCAAAAATCAATTTAAAAGTCTCCCCTACAAAAAACTTTACTAAAATGTGACATATTTAAAGTACATAGATAATTAGAGATAATTAGATTTTAACCTCTTTCTTAGCAGAATGGTATTATTTCTGTGTGATTACAAGATCTGATTGTGAGATTACAGAAAAATACTAAATGAAGTCAGGTAGTTTTTGGTTTTTTTTAAGACCCAAAACCTTTGTTTGCCAGTTCTAACTGAGGAAGAAAAGGAGTAGGACACACATGTTGCAAAGGCAACAAGCAGGTTAATCTCTGTTTTTCTGTCTTCTCTCAGTCACTCACAGCTTCTGTTTTGATTGACAGGTGTAGATGCTGCAATATACTGGTGACTGTTGTTTTTATTTGACAAGGCACAGTGGAGGGCTTCAAATATCATACTTTTAGCCTCAACCACACTAAATTTTTTTCACTGAGTATTAGTTGGTGTGTGGGGAGCATGTCGATATGTGTTTATCAGCCTCATCTCTCCCACAGTCTTTTTCCCATGTCCCATCTCTGTTGCTCATTTCTACATCAAGCCTCCAATCCATCATTTTGCTCAGAGTTAAAGTCCCATCTTTTTCCAGCTTTTTGTCTTTCTCACATATCTCTACCCTTTTATTAACTGTGCAAAAGACTGCGTTTTACATTTACTGTATGTTAAATAGAGTTGAACCCTTTGCTTAGCTTTTGACCTTGGGTCAAACTGGTGTCTATTTGACACAAATGAATCTTACAAAGTCTCTCCAATGTCCTGCTGTACAAAGACAGAAAGTAGAGTCTGTCTGGAGCTAAGAAATTGCCAGAAAAATGTCATAGATTAGGCAATAATTTCAAGTTAATTGTACATGTTAAATGCTAATTTTTCTGTGATCATTATTTTAATGTATAATTAAGGTGTTTCCTAATGAACATTTAAACCTCATGTGCTCAGAAACTCATTGTTGCTATTTGCCTGTTTGTTAGCGAAGGTTAACACATAGACACAGAGGCTCTGAGATCTAATTTGATTTGTCATCCACCCCTGAGGCAGCACTGTTGTAGCACTGAACATCATCATTTCCCTATAAAACAAAGGCTCAAGCTGGCACAGAGTCATCCTGTTGGTGATGTGTAAAGGCCCAAGTTAGTACTGGTTGAGGCCATGAGAATTTTAACAATAATTGCACATTTTCTCCCAGGTACTGTTGAACAAAAACATTGACAAAACAAAGAGAGGCTGAATGGGCTAAATCCCCTTGTTAAATTAAAAATTTCCTGGCAATTCTGTCTCACAGCTCCACACAGAGCTCAGAGGAGGACAGATTGTGTTCTTCTCTCTTCTGCCTCCACACTTCCTATCCACCTAACACATGCCAATTGCTTAGGGATTTTTTCCAGAGTGCTGACCAATGTGAAGAGTGCCCGTGGAGCATTTTTAGCATGTCCTGCTGAGAATGTCCTCACTGGAACAAAAGCTGCACTGGTCATTTGTTCAAGTACTTACCAGCTCTAAATGGCTACCTCATGGGACAAGGATGGGAGGTTGACAGGTGGATGGTTGGGCAGGCAACATGTGCATCCCCTATCCCTCCATGTGTGCCACTTGCCAGTAAGAATTACAGACTGTTTATCTGGTCTATCTACAAGGATAACAATATAATTAACATTATTGGAATAATGCATAAACAAACTGGAATAAAAAAAGATTTTTCTGTTCTGCACATTTTGCCAACAGTGCATGAATATAGTGTTAAATTTATTTAAATTTATGTTTAAATTTATTCAAACCTTAAAGGCTCTACACACCCATTATTCACCTACAAAGATGTTTCCACTTATTTTGCCTATTTAGCCACTTGAGTTTGTAGACTGTCTGGATTGACATCTCCCACTTGGACGTGGACTTTGTTGACTTCGTGTAAAAGTCTTTGTCCACATTACAAATTTTGACATCACACATTAGGAAAAGCACAGTTGTAAACCATAAAATTACCAGTTGAATTACCTTAAGCTGTTGTTTTAACATGCTGGCACACAGTCACAGTGTCTTGCATATCTGGTACACTTGAATACAACAGATCACACGTGTTCTTTCTGCTACAACAAATCAAAATATCTGCTATGAAAAAAACATATTCTCTGCATAACAAACTGTAATTGGCCTAGTATGCAAATACACTTGTGTGGGTTTGTAGGGCCTTAACTAGAAATGTGGCAGACCAGATAAGATTCATGTGATTTGCTGTTTTGAAATGATCACAACAGTTAAAGTGATAACAAATAATGATTTTGTTCTGAGGTTTGATTTGAGCTCTGTATGGTCTTAGTCGTGTTCCTTGTCCATTTAAAACTTACTAACCTTAACTTGGTAACTCAAATGAAAATATCATTCAAAACCTCCTAACTAAAAAGTCCTAACTCAGTGAGAGTAGAAACAAATTCTGTGTAAAATGAACTCACTTTTCAAAAATAGTCTCACTCTTGTTTGGTCTAAAACTTAAGCTGGTTTGTCTCTCTGACTCTGTCTTTGTATCTCACTTGTAACCCTACCAGTCTGTGCAGACAGTGTATTACTGATGATTATCTGGGACTACCCTTAGCTCACTGCCAGTGAGATTGTTCTGGAGAGCTGATAGCTTGGGGCAAAGAAAATCAAACACACCCTTGTATCTTTTTAATGAATCTGACCTTATATCTCCCTCATATCTCCTATCTGACTGTCTCAGTCCATTTCTTTCTCCTTCTGTTACCTTGTTAAGAAGTGTCACCTCACTGCACCGCCTTCCCTGTGTCTTTCATCTTGATCTGATCAGACTACGCTCCTGAAGGTGATCGCCACCCATCTGTCCTCTGTCTGGGTTTAGAGCCAGTCCTTCTCTTTTATATGACAAACTTAGTTAATCATTTATAAATGATAAAGGAGACCCACTGAGAGTTTCAAAGCCTGATATCCCCTAACAGGCTGGAGTTATATATTAGGAGGTCTGAGGGAGACATTTATCTCATGATGAAAACTGACCTGGAGAGATTGTCACCATATGTAATTTGGGAAAGTTGTACTCAATTACCTTCTAATGGCAGGGAAACAAAGAAGATGAATCTCCAATACGATGGTCAGAATATGTTAAATAAGCAGTTCATTCTGAGAAACACTTAAATTAATTGATGATTGATTTGACTGGGTATGGAATTTTTTTCGTTTGAAGATTTGCTAAACAGGACATTTTCTTTGTTTAAGAAATATTTGAAATCACATAAAAAGATCAGATATGTTTTTTATAAGATGAAGTAAGTGTTTGTGAGACTTTTTTTTCATTTTAAAACACTAAATTTAAAACACTTTGATGATGAAATTTGACTCCAGAACTTGCCTGAGAATCATCTGGTTTTTTTAAGCTTTCTTCAGTATCAATGTAATCCAACAATAGCTGCCTAAACCTCACTTGGTGCACTACAGGATTAACATTATACCTTCACCATGCTGTCTTTTCTGATGCATCTAGCCTGTCGTATATGGACTCTGTTAGCACTGTTAGTGAGGGTCTGTTGGCAGACGTTCATCACAAGAAATAAAAAGAAAACAACAACTGGAAAACTACATTTTGTCTTATCTGCTGCCTTGAAATGTATTTTTACTTTACCACTGATCTTGGTTTTATTGGCTGCCAGTTTCTACTGTTTTAAGTTTGCAGACATGAAACACGGCAGAAGTGAGAAAGTGTTGGGTGTAAGAGTAGGAAGGCTAAGAAGGTAATTCCCAACCATGATTCAGTGTTTGATATTTGACCCACAGCTCTGATCGATAGCTTGTGTGAAAGCAGCCCTGTGTCTGGCTGGCTGTCGACAAGCACTTCTAAAAAGTTACTATCAGACAATCTGTAATAGGTTGGAAGTAGAGCCAACAGCATCAGCTTTGGTAGATGTAGCACTACATCTCTCTCTCTGTGCACGTGTGTCTCCACTGGAACAATTAGGATGCTGTTTGGCTTTTAGTTACATCAGTATTATATTTGGAGAAGAGAGGATGTTTTGCTCTCTCAATTTGAATGTCTGACATGGCAACTTCCGAGCCAAAAGCTTCCATCTGTGAATTTTACATCAGTCTCTACTGTAGCATTTGTCGCATTTATCAGTAAAAAACAAAAAATCATTTAATCTAAAACAAGAAACCCTCTAGGTAACACAGCTGAGTCTTGAGTAGTCACAGGCTGTTGCCATGCTGAACTAGTCAGTATTTGCAGATGTATAGTAATTTACACATTTCACATTATTGTTTGGTTGTAGTCTGTTTGCAGTATCACATAAAAATAGTGAATTTGCTTCATTAATTTTAAACTGGAAAATATTCAAATTAATTAGGGACATTGCAAAATTAGCATCTGCTACACTGAGCATGAGTCTAAAAAAGTTAATTAACAATGGAAACACATTTTGTAAAATTAATACAATGAAGGCTTGGTATAATGAGACACATGACTCATTTAGTGCATGTTTTCTCAACCTGTTTCTGTACAACCCCTTGAAATTAGGCAGTTTTTTAGATTCCTGATAAAACATAATTTTCTCATTGAGTTTAACTCAGAAGTTTTTGAACTGACTGAGAAGTTAGTCCCAACAGCATATATGGGGAAACTACTTTTTAACTATTTGGAGAAGGAAAATGGGACCTTTTTAACTGTTACACACTACTTTAGTAATGGCCATACACTCTGTGCACCGACACAGTTTTCAGATCAGGAAGATGCTGATATGCTTGACATATGCCAAACATGACATGCACTTTTAGTGAATAAAGATTAGCATTTTACATGATCTTTGGAACTTCCTTCCATGATTTGATGGCTTGAATTATTCATCCTAAGTGAGCGTTTCCATTCAGAAACCCCTCTGCCCTCCAAGGTTGGGAAACACTGATTTCATTTCCAATAAGAATAGTTGGGCAGGAGGCATATGCACACAGTTTTTAAATGTACTATTGCATTTTACCTTGTTTTGCACAGAATGATCAACAACACGGTTTCCATGATTGAATATGTGAACACATAAGTCCTTACCAATTATTTGGAAGTAAAAAATAAGTAATTAAAAATTCTTAGTGATGCTTTTAGGCTTAGAATCTAAAGTAATTTGAGCCCAGCTTGATCAGGTTTTGTTATTTTCATCCCTCATCAAATCCTGTTCTGCCATAACAGTGTGATTTTTCAAATCATTTGCTGAAAACCTTTTGGTTGGTTGTGTATCTGACATCAGTAAGCCTGTCTGAACCTGATGTGCCATGAAAGAAATGGTTAACAAGCCATTTTATCTGTGTGTTGTTTCCTTCAGAAAACGGCAGCTTTCTGACTCATTGCCCAAGAAAAGGACTCCTAACACAGGCAGCAGTGTCAGGCCTGTCCGAAACAATTTGGGTCACTCTGACAAAAAGCGATAAGAGGGGTCCATCAAGGCTTATTGTGGGCCACAGTGCGTAGTTCAAGAGACTTGAGAGGAAAAGACAGAAAAAAACAGTGGAGTCAAAAGTAGAAAAAGTGGAAGAAGGGCGACAGGGACAGAGGGAGTAGATATCAAAAACAGAAACGTTTAAACCTTTGGACTCTTTAGGGGCATGTGTGAGGAGAGAGGTGGGAAATGAACCACTCAAAGCAATTTAAGTGAGAGAAACAAATAGCAGAACAGGGCATATCAAAGAGCTCTTCTAAGTCAGAAACTGAGTTAGGTCCAGTCAGGTGTGATAAGTCACTTCTACTGAATCTCAGAAGAAGTCCTCAAAGAGTGTCAATGATTCAGAACAAAGAAAGACAATGAAAGAAAAACTTGGTTTTAGGATGAAGAATGGTCATATAAATGAAGACAGATAGAAAGTTTGTGTTTAGTGCAACATGCTAGTGACACACGTCTGCTGCTTCTGCCTGCAGGAGAAGTAAAGATAATGTTTAGCTGGTGGTATTTTGATGTTTCTTTCTCTGCATAAGTGTGGAAATGAAGAGCACCCTGAAATATAATCTTTCAGGTCCTGAAGGGTTACATTACACTAACAAACACACACACATACACAAATCACCTTTGGATTCCAGAGCTAATGCCACATTGCAACCCAGCCAGATAAATTTGTCCTTTACTCAGCTCTAGTCTGTTTCCTGCGGCGTCTGTTGCTTTTATAGCATCTGTAATAATGACACACTCCCAAACTAAAGCTTTAAAAGACCATGCATGCATGTGTGTGTGTGTGTGTCTGTTTGTGTGTGACGTGTGTGTGTGGTGTGCACACACCTCCTTTGATGTCAGGCTGCAGACATCTTTATCCCCAGACAGCTAAGTGTGATCCAGGTCGGTCATTACACAGGGGCAAATCTGCTCTGTTCTTGCTATTAGAATTAATACCGGTGTCTAATTCATTGTGTGTTTGATGAGCTATTTCTCTCTGTCTGTGAAGATTTGGCATATTTGCATGTAAGTGGTAGTGGTTTATATCCAAGAAATAAAAGATAAGATCCTTGTAATTTGTATTCAGACATGACTCTTTGAACTCTCAAAACCTTTGTATGTTTCACAGAAACCTGCCTCAAGCCTCAAACAGGAAAGTTAACCTTCCTGTTTTATATACTCAACGACAAAGCTGTAGTGTTTGGATTGGCAGGATCGGTACGAGGTGGAGAATGGCTCTTGTCCTTCAGACACATTATCAAGCTCTCAAAAGAAAATGAATGGGAAAAAATATGTCAATCACATGCAGGAGAGAAAGAGAAAGGGAAACGGAGATTGACAGACACAAATGCAGAAAGAGACAAGCAGAGGTCTTCTTGAATTGCCAACAGACCCTGTCAGTCCCACAGAGCCGAAGGAGCCATGGATTTGTTAGGCAGTGGCAGATGCTGGCTTATACTTTCAATTAAGTGCATCAATGAATTCAAATACAGTTGTTCTATTTGTTCTCTTTTTGAGTAGTTGCATGGTGACACAGCATTGACTTGTTAGACAGTATTGGATGAGTTTTATTATTAGTAAACACACACAGATTCATGTCCACTGTAGATTAAATGCAACAAGCGTGTGTGTGTG
>JAUBNQ010000002.1:10904653-10914726 GCA_032353495.1 Ctenopoma kingsleyae | reverse complement strand
GTGTGTGTGTGACTGACTGTGAGTTTGTAGTTTCTCACACAGATAAAATTATCTATTTGAACAGGAACAACTCCAAAACGTGTACTGAATTTGTATGTGTGTATGTACTACATACTGTATTTCAGAATGGGTTCCTATGGCAACTGTCAAAAGATAGCAGCAGCTCAATTCATTGTCTTTACTTAAGGAGTAGAGTTAGATAAGAAAAAGAAAAGAAGACAGAGAGAAAAATACACAGCAGAATTGAAAAGAAAATTTTGATAAGGAGCAAAAAAAGAAATGTTTCTTTTCTCTCTGATGACAGCAGTAGATTGACACTTTCCCCTTCTGCTCATTATTTTGTCTCTGTGTGCCTGTGTGTGTGTGTGTGTGTGTGTGTGTGTGTGTGTAGCCTGCACTGACACAGAGCTTCACAGCCTTGCTGCCAGACTGAAGGACTGGTTCGGAGTTCTCCACCTCGACGCCAACAGGGATCTCAAATCCTCTGACAGCTTTGACTCCACCGCTGGACGTGAGTACATTCACTACCACAATATGTATATGTGTGTAAGTGTGTGTGTTTGTTTTTGCTGCCCATTTTCTATTGAACATCCATGCTTCTCAGTCCTCATGAGGGCTGGTGGTGATGTTGACAGCGACCCCCCTCTGTTCTCTGTAATGTCAACACGTCAGAACACATTTCAGCTTTGCCATCATACACTCATAGACGCTCACATCTCACTGTGCTTCTTGAAAAAGATAAAAATGTAAGTGACCTAGACATGTACTGCTATTTCAAAAAAGTGCACCTCAATGATTTTCTTTCTCTGTTTTTTGCCTCTTTGTCTCTTTTCACCACTAGACTTTGACACTAGCATCTTGCCCATCTGTAAGGACTCACTGGGCTGGATGTTCAACAAGTTAGACATGAACTTTGACCTCCTGCTGGACCAATCAGAGCTGAGTGCCATCTACCTTGACAAGTATGAGCTGTGCATGAAACCCCTCTTCAACTCCTGTGACTCCTTCAAGGACGGCAAGCTGTCGAACAACGAGTGGTGTTACTGCTTCCAGAAGCCTGAGGGTGAGGCAGATGAAGTCAAAATGAAGGGTTAAAACAGGGATTGTTGGAAACAAGGATATAGAAGTTAGGACATATGCCTCAACGACGTTTTATTCTCACAATTTTAGCCTTTATTCCTTTCTTCTAGATTGACAATTTAATATTTAATAAAACTGTGTAGCAGTAATGCTCTCAGATGCCACTAATTAACTCGGTGTCAAAAACTGTAATTATAACTTATATTACTAGTTTATTAAATTGCAACAGCAGAGTCAGATACAGGATGTAAAACAAACAAAATGTTATTGTGTGGTTTGGGAAATTGTTGGCCACGAAGTATGCACATGGCACATGCCATTATTAGTTTGGCTTGAATAAGAAGAATCAAGACTAGACTGTGGTAGTAGAAATAAAGACAGGGCCTGATTAGGATGATGTGTAGAGGAAATTTGAAAAATCCTGTAAATGGTAGGAAAGTTAAATTATGTTGGTAGATAGAAAAAAATGGACCACTAATAATTTTTGCATGTTCTCTGGTTATAGGACTGCCTTGCCAAACTGAGAAGAGCAGGATCCAGAATCAGAGTCGAAGGAAGAGCCTCATAGGTTAGTCTGGATGACTGACAATTGATGGTCATTCACCCCTGTCCAAGAAACCACTATGCCCACCTTTTACACATAGACACCATAATGATAAACTGTAAATCTTTTGAAATGTTTTAAGCATGCAAAAGGGGTGGTAGGCATTAAAAATACAGTATACACACTATAAAACACATCCTGACATTTTGAACACGTGTCATCTGTCCTCACCAGGCAAGTCATTCCGTGTACCCACAAAAAGACTTGAAAAATGAGCTTGGGCTGGGTCAAATGAAGGTAACAGAAAATAGGTGTGTGTTTGTGGGTGTGTATGGGTTAGTATGTGTGGGTGTGTTATTGAAAGTGACTGCTTCCCCTTAAGCAGGATGTATGGATGTTGTCCTGCAACCTTCACAGCAGTAATTGATTGTTGATCTCCCTCTGTGAATACACAAGACCTTTGGTTGCAACCACAGGACATGTAAATGTAACTGCTGCTGAGCAGGGATCAGATTCTACCCTCTAGTTTTGTCAACTTAACGTGCCCAGTGCTTTTCCTCTTTGCATATCACTACTTATTTCTTCATCATCCTCTCTATTCTTCTTTCCCTCTGTCTTCGTCCATCCTCCATCCTTCCCTTCCCTTTCTCCATTTGTGTATAGGCTCTTATATTCCTCGTTGTACTGAGGAGGGCTATTTCAAACCAACCCAGTGTCATGGCAGCACCGGCCAGTGTTGGTGTGTAGACAAATACGGCAATGAGATCGCTGGCTCCAGAAAACAAGGCAACCCCAACTGTGGTAAGACCCCAACAAACACAGAGAGCTCCCCTACACAAGCATACACCCTCAAATCCAGCAAAGGAAATCAAGGAGCTTGGTTGTGTTGTTTTTGCCCTTATTGGCTTCTATTTGTCTAGCTGTCTTTCAAAGTTAGTGCTTTCATCCAGGTGGACTGCTGTACATCAGTCGCTTTGTAATTTGCTGCACAGAAGTGAGGCTGCAGAACCTCGCTTTAAAACACAGCACTGAAACATCACAACTACAATTTTCATCTTTTTCTTTGCTCGCTATCTGATCCCTGTCTCTCTTTATCTATACCGGTATCTATGCATCAGGGATCATTTAAGAAATAGATACCATTAGGCATGCCTCTGGAGCCAGTGGTTTACTATCAGTCATATGTCTGATTCTGTCTGCCTCTTATATTCCGCTCATGTAGCTTTGATAAAACACCAGTGCCTTGCAATTCAAGTAGGAAAATTTGTTACACTTGTCAGCAGAGAGCAGTGTCAAAAATGTGTTAAATATGAATGTGCAGCAGTGACTGACTTGCACCTTGTGGAAGAGGATAAACACTGCTGACTGATACTGACATCCAAGAAGATGCATTTAGACAACGAATATATATAATTAGGCACTTTGGTATGTCAGACTCATTGTTAACTAGTCAGAAGTGAAAATTCAAAGGGAATGGTCAAAAAGCCAATAGAAGCACTTTGCTTCAAATCAATGAGGGATTTCATTGTGGGAAAAAAATATAATTAACAAGAAGGAAATCAGGCAGACATACTGATTATCAAACAAACAGCCAACTCACAGTCACAGATTATGGCACACTCGAATGCCAGTCTAGTCCAAAGCCAGTAATTGCAACTTCCAATATTGATGAGGTGTCTCTCTGGCCACCACACACACACAGCAGCAGTTCTTTGTCTCTCATCTAACAAGCTCGTGTAACTCTGGCTGAGTGGCCTCAGGCTGGAGCAGTCTGGACTTTTACTATTCAAGCCTGCATAGAACAAACAGGTAGCAACTCTGCAGCTCCACACTTATTGTCTGAACACAAAGACCAAACTGATTCTAAAGCTGTAAGTGCTCAACCACATGTACCCAACTGTAAATAGGATATTTTGAACTGAATTTTTAGGTCCCAATTTCACAAAATGCTGGAGGCAGAAACTGAGATAATGACTCCTGTTAGCACTGTAGCTATACACAGGCAGATTAGTGCCAAAAAGCATTTGTTTAACATCTAAATGTTTGCAGGTGTAACTTGACGTACTGTAACTGAGCTTACCGCTGAGACTCCTCACTCTTCGTTGTACTGGCTTGACTCTGACTCAGCACCCTCCAGTATGAATCTACAGGCATGATATCAGCTATGTTAAGCTGTTACAAAGTCATTAGGATTCACAAATATCTGTACCAAATTTCAGCTTATAAATTTCAGTATTTATTCCAGCTAATAGTTATAAATTCTGGGCCAAGGTGTTGGACTGACATTGACATCACAAAGGATAATGGAACTATAAAGAGTAACAGCTTATTTTAGCAGGTTGCACGGTGGTGTAGTGGTTAGCTCTGTTGCACAGCTGATGGTACATCTGACGTAAAACTGACACAGCATTTCATAAAAAGAACATCAACAGTCAAACATGGTGGTGGTAGAGTGGTGGGTTGCTTGTTGTAATTGATTCAGAAAATCCTTAAGGAGAATGTCGAGCACCATTATCTGAAGAGGAATAAAATCAATCTTGATAATAATCTATGTATGTATTGAAAAATTACTAGGAGCACTAAAAAGTATAAATAATGCAAAGGCACCTGGGCCTAACGGGCTAACAATATAAATATACAACACATTCTCAGGAAAATTGGTCCCCACCTTCTCCCTCAGATATGGGATTGTTCCATCCTGCATCTATATTGTCCTGTGATACTAAAATATTGTGATAAGACTTGGCTAGGAGGATATTCCCAGTTTGATTTCTAATGATCAGAATAGTTTTGTTCTTGGCAGACAAGCAATCCATAATACCCATAGGCTTTTAAATATACTGTATGCAAAACAAAATGCAAAGGATCATGCACTCCTGTCACTGGATGCAAAAGAAGCATTTGACAGGATAGACTGGAAGTACCTTTGTCCCTTTATTATTTCTGTTTGCCATTGAACCCCTAGCTCTGGCCATCCATCGGTGACCTGATATTTTAGATATTAAAAAAGGCAGGATAGAGCTTTATTTATCACTTTTCGCAGATGATATTGTTTTGTTTTTAATGAACCTGTGTAATTCTTTATATGCTCTTAGTCATACCCTTACTGTAAAGGTTTCAGGATAAACAAAAATAAAAATGCTTTACTATTACTGAATAAGTGCATGATCCATTAATTATGCAAGAAGTATCCAATTCTTTAGAGAGCAGGAACACATTACCTGTTTCTATGATAGGGTGTGTTAATCTTATAAAGATGTTCATTCTTTACAAATTTATATTCTGTATGAAAGTTGGAATCACGCACTTTACAGACTCATTCTGTGTTACATATTTTAATCAGTCTGTTATGCAATGTTTTTGTGCCCCTCCCAATAGATGAGGATCAGGAGACATCGGGGGATTTTGGCAGTGGCGGTGCAGTCATTCTTCTCGATGACCAGGAGGAGGAGCAATCACAGAGCAGCCGGAGCCGGCAGAAGAAGAGACGAGGCCGGATCCACCCCAGAGGAGCCATCGAGGATGACGAGGATGAGGAAGATGATAAGGATGATGAGATTGGCTATGTTTGGTAGCTCCGCTCCATTTTACTCTGCATCAGCCAACCAGGAAACTCCGTTAACTCAGCACAGATCTGAAGCCATTCCAATGTCTCCTTCTCCTCCAGTTACCTTGGCAGCAGTCCATCTTTTGGCTCCTGAACTTGATCTTGTAATCCTTGTCCCTTATCCAAATGTCTCTCTTCAGTGAACCTCATCTGACCTCTTCCTTTTCAAGTGTTTCACTCTTTCCTCAGACAGAAAACAGAGAGCTTATTAGATTTCAACAACTGTCAAGACCCTGTTAGAATTCTGCTCAAGCTGTCCACTTTCTGCTTCTACCTTCCCCAAACCTGTGATTGTTAACCTCTTCTAACATGCACACTCTGTTTTCTCTATTACTCCCTCTATCTCCCATCCCTGTATGTCCATGTCAGAGTATCTGATCAGTCTGCGAGCCCACATACATTAGCTGATATATCGGATGTAAATATCTTCTTTGCAGGAAAGCCAAATTGTGGAATACCTTTCCTGTTCTCCCATCAGCAATTCATTCTCATGCTCTGTGTCCCACCATTGGCTTTCTCCCCATGTTTAACAATGTTTCCACAAATCTCCACCACATTATTGCCCGGCTCTGAGATGTTCCCTCTCTCTCTCTGTTATTTCATGGAGGATTGTAAATTATTTAATTGTTGATCTTGAATGTCCCAGAAAGCACAGGAAGCAATGAGATAAATGATGTATTGTCGTTGTTGTTGCATGTTTCTCATCGTGTTTCTGTAAAAGAGAGATTCACCTGGCCAGGTCTAGCTCTATGCATCTCAAACAGAAAGTGATGCCTATTTGGCTGCTACAATACTTTGTTGCTATGTTGATGCTGTCTAGTGTCTTTTTGGTTCTTCTCCCAATCTCAGGAGGTAGGAAGTTGCATTTCAGAGTAATACAAGTGTAGAAAAGTGAACTGCAAGGCCTACAGTCCAAATCTGCAGTGTCTCAGCCAGATATTCTTTTACTAATAGGTCAGTAGGACTGCTGAGGCTGTTTGACAGTGCATGGACACTAGAGGAAGAAGCTGCTCCTGAGCTGGGAGGACATATGAAGTCGGGCGAGCAGAGAAGAGACTCTGTTTTGCCTCCCAACATTGGATATGTTCAGTGATTTGAAATTGAAATCTTCACCATGTCAACTAAGTGAACTTTTATTTGTAACTTTGAAAATGAAGTAAAGTGGCACTTTGGGTGTCTTTTGAACCTTACAGGTCTGTGTCCATGTGTCCGTTGTTCTGCTAGTGCACTGTCTTCACCACAAGCATCTTTTTTTCACATAATGAAATAAAAACACACTCCTTATTCACTTTGAAACCACAACCAAGCTTTTATGAGTTTATTGTGCTTTTTTCTGCAACTCATATTTCTCTGCAGTAGACCAATCAAAGCTTCCATCAGTTCTGACCTTTTCCAACCTTGAGTAAGCTGCCTCCTGTTGGAGAGCAGAAAATACTCTTACAGCTTGCCTTTGAGAGAGGAGAATCACAAAGCAAGCACTACCCAAAGGAACATAAAAGCTTAATGAGTGTTATCACTGGTTAATGGGACAGCTGACCTCACTGGTTTGAAGCAGCCCACTCAGCACTTCTAAAACACACTGTACCAACAATCGGAGGCTAAAAGGACAACCAAATCTTCTGGCTTCAAACTGTCCATTCAGCAGTTCTAGTCTTCAGGCTACAAGACAAAAGATGAAAAAATGGAAATAATTAATGCAATGTATCATGGGGAAAGATTAAGGTCTGATATGTTCAAATAATCATAATCTCCAAGTATTCACATTTGTGATCACATTTAGTCTCCCTCTTAATGCTTTCAACTATTATAGTACACACACACACACACACACAGTGTCTCATTATTGTTTTCATTTCCCTCTTCTCTCTGATTCACTCTCCTGGAGTGAGTTCCATCTTCATCTCAGTAAGGAAGATGCAAAGCTGTGTTTTGTCCCGGGGCACTCCTTTTCCTCTGTTTCATTTCTTGATTCGCTACGTTTTTTTATTATTCACAGATGGTTTTCCTGTCAGGTGGATCCTGACGGGATATTGGCCTGGGTTCTCCATAGAAACCAGTGGCTGTCTACAAACACATACTTTAAGTAACTGGTCATTTCTGGAGACAGAGGGAAGTGCATTGATGTAATATATCAGTTAGTATGAAGTATTAAGTTATAGTTATTTTTAATTGTGTGATTCGTAAGCTATTGTGTCTTTCAGTCACTGATGTTGCAAAATCCCCAACATAGCAAGGTTCAGAACAGCGTGCGTTTCAGTATAAGACTATTAAAATAAATTACTAGTCTTCATCTAACATTGTACACCATGATTTATGCACCAGTGGTAGACTTCCTCATACTGGTGAATATGGTTGTTTCTGATTTGTTTATGGTTCATTGTTTAGCGATGTGATAATTAATATTTCATGTTTTTGTATTGGTTATGTGTCACACTATCGGTTTGTATGTATGTTTCAGTTTCACTGATATAAGAGATAAAATGTGCTGATTAGTGACATTTAGAGGTTCTGGCATATTTGTCACTTCCCTACTGTTTCCAGTCTATGTTAAAGTCTATATTAAACTAAGCTAATTGACTGTATATATATAGAGACATGGGAGTGCTGTGGACCTTTTCATCTAACTGTGAGTTAGAAAGCCAGGGAACATATGTTGGTAATTTGTCTGAAAATTCCTTACAGTACAAATATTGTACTTTACAAAAAGTATTTCAAAAAGATTCCTTTGTTGTCTCATGTAGCTAGTGTCTGTGGTGATCTTTAAGTCACAAACAAGAAGCTGACCTTGATCAAACTGCTTTCACTCTCTTAAATTCACATCATGTAACATAAAGCATTAGCTTGTACTACATGTTCTTGATTTTGTTTAGACCACTTAACAATAGGCAGCAAATGGTGAGCTCACAGCTTCATTTTGCATACCAACCATGTACCTGGGACACTTTAGTAGGTGAAAAGTCCAAGTGGCTCTCCAAAGTCCTCGGGGTCTAAAGCATTGCTGGTTCTTCCAGGTACTTCTCATTCTAGCTGTGTGATCAAGGAGCGATTTAGACCTGCCACCACAGGGGAATGCAATTAACCACCTGACAGAATAGAAGTCCAACAGTGCTCCAGGGCTCAAGGACCAGATTTGAGGATCACTAGTCTAAAGCCTGACTATGTAATTGGCAGAGACATTGTAATAAGTAGGGATCATCTCCCCTTAATCTGTCACAGCCCACCACTTCCACTCACATTCCCTTTCATGCTTGGCTGCTGCTGCAACAGCCAGCTTGTGGAACCTCTGAACAGATCAGACCCCCTCATGCCCACCAGTGGAGGTTTTCTTGGATCAGTTGCTCCAGTGTGGTAACCAAAAGCGCTATTCCAAATTTGCAAATTTAGAAAGAGACGATACTGTTCTTGTTAACTCTCTGCCAGCGAGGTCCCTCTGATAGCACTAAATTGCTGGATATAGCCCTCTGCTAAATAAATTAAACAGGAAACAAGTCATAAGCGGTTCCAATGGCTTCACTTCTGGCAGCAGTGATAAATTAAATTGGTACTTTCAGGTGAGCAGTCAGGCGAGACCAAACCTCATTAAAAGGGGTGTCACATTGCTCCCACATTTACCTATTTAGATTTTCTAATTCATTTATTAATTTGTTTTTTCTTATCTGATTGTTGCTACTACTGCTACTGTATATTTCAAAGGCAGCTCCACCTAGTCCAGCAGAAGACCTAATGCTGTCATCATTGTGGGTCCTCCTGAAAGAAATCAATCATTTTTCATGCAAAACAAATGTGACTTGAATTTTTAAACACATTGTGTGATGCCAGTGCCCTCTGGTGGCTTAAACCCAGCTTTGAGCTGATGGCAAGTTCAAACTAAGCTAATGATATGTACCGTTGCAATGTGAATTGGTATGGGTTTGTCATTCAGCATTTTTCCTCCACTCCACTCATGTTTATATGATTATATATAAAAGCATAAATCCCCCCCACAAATGTAAGTCTTTATGGATAAAACTTAACAGCAATATTTTATTTATCTTCACTTTGATATTACAATCTAATTTTCTTTTGTAAACATCTATTTACAATTGCATAAATGTAGTGGTTAACATAGTCATCATTTGCACCAGAAAGGCACTTTATGACAATAAAAGATGTCACAAAAGAAAACCATAATCAATATGTCCTCGAGTTTGTTTGTTTATTGTGAAATCAGAGGTTTGGAAAGGAAGACCTCCTTGTCTTGATTTCATATTAAAAGCTTTGGAACATGGCTGTACATGAAAGGCACTGGATTAAAATTGTTCACCATCTCCAGGGTAATTTCATGCTTATTTGTTTATGTGAAATAATAAGCATATATCTCCCAGTGGCAACACCATCACGGTATACATTTAAATCTTAAATAGCTCCTCGCTTGTATGATTCAACCCCGAGCTGGTTCGTCTCCTCTCACCAGCGGTTACTCTGAGCAGCAACTTCCAGATCCATGATTCTGGGGAGTCGACCACTAGCACCACCCTCCAGATAGCCAGGCTTCACAGCTGGTGTATCTGAAAGCCTCCTCTTGCTCTTATTCAGGTCTGCATTGAAGGATAAACAAGTTAATCATTTTCACAAGATGAGGCACCTCAATATGTTACCTACCACGTGAACAGATGGAGAAGCAGATCTAAATCCTACATCCTCACCTGAGATTGCCAATAACATCTTGCGTCTGGCTCCAAAGGTAGAGACACCCACTTCCTTCAGATCTTCATCAGACAGAGTGAGGAATGTCTGGTAGTCGATCTGGATGAGTACAGAGTAGTTGCATCAAGAAGGTTATTCATAATGCATAACACATTC
>JAUBNQ010000002.1:10885261-10904553 GCA_032353495.1 Ctenopoma kingsleyae | reverse complement strand
GTGTGTGTGTGTGTGTGTGCGTGTGTGTGTGTGTGTATCTGTGTGTTTGAAGCTCTGTGGCGAGTTCTCCTTCACAGCTATTCCAGCTTCAAACAAGTGTGGTGTAAGCAATGATAAATAAATTTCACACACTAGTTTTTAAAAGTTCACAGTCACCAAATGGTTGCAACACTGTCAGTGTGTTTACCTCTTGTTGTTCAAACACACTGATGTATTTGATCAGGCCTAGTTGGCTAAGAAGCTCAGGTAGGTCGTCTGTGACTTGGGGAGAGGGGCTCCTCTGACTGCAGGTGGACGCCCTCCTCGATGAGCAGACACTTTCAAAGTAGCTGCTGCTGCTCTGGATGCTCTCCGCTAGAAAGGTCAAAGTTTAGATGAAAAGGCCAAAGTTGAACATGAGAAGGTGACTCCCCTGTCAGCCCAAAAACCTAAAATGTGTGTAAAACTTACAGGGTTTGTCATTTCTGCTTCTATTTACTGATGAAAATGCAGGGAAAGAGGAAATGGGTGAGGAGAAAGTAGACGGGGGAGAGGAGGGAGAGGAGGAGGAAGAAGAGGAACATGAAGAGGACGAGGTAGGTAAGGATGAAAGTGTGGATCCACGTCTGTCCCTCCAGTTCTCAGAGTCACTCCCATTACATATCTTCCCTGTCTGAGCAGCCCATGACTGACGGAGACAGAGAGAAATTGTGACAACATTAATATTAACAAGTGGTTTTTTTTCATTTGTGAACATTTAATACAACAGGAACACCTTGTATTTCTAACACCCTCTCCCTCTCTTTCATCTGTCTCCTCTTATTCCTTTACTTCAGGTCATGAGAAAAACCTCTACGACTAATTATAAATTCTCTTGCGTGCTGGAGGTTTCAGTGACCACAATATTCATAGATCCAAAGATGTAATAATAACAGCAATTAATCATGTATCTAAACTAGCTCATTTGCCCCAGTTGGCCGACCTGTGATAGTAGCACTCTCTCACTGGAAATTAGCAATGCAGTGGACTTAGCGAAGGCTTCCTCAGAGCTGCCTGGGTCTCCAAAGAAAATTGAACTTGTCAGAGGAATGCCTCTCGCCCTTATCAACTTAATTGGGTCTGCTTCTTCATCACTGGATACTAAGCAGGGACCAGCCATTCAGGAGGCTTTTAAGGAGCAGGGGAGATGAGCTGAAGCACTTCAGGTAAACAGGCTGCATAGGAGTGGCCGTGTTGACCAAAGAGATGGTATCAGATCCCAGGTAATTGAGTGTGTATGTAATGTTTACCACACAGTGAGACAAATGCTTCAGACTGTTAAAGGGCAATACAAATAAATAATGCCTTGTTTGTGCATCACAGTGGCTGTCGCTGTTTCGCTGCACAGAAACAAAACACTGCTTTGGAAGCTGATGAATTTAGCTAGTAGCTAGTGAAGCTTCTTACATGAACAGTCAAAATGTTAAACCAGACATTAAAACTCATTGAACTCATTTGTACTTGTTGCTGACTGAAGCTGGTGCTCAGGTAAGGTTTGTAGCTGCGGCGGCTGATGTTGCGGAGCTCTTTTACAGCCTCAGCTGGCATTGACTTAGAGAAGCCGAGGCCACTCCAGGTGTCTGTGGGTGTCCGGACCTCAGTGACCACAGGTTTCCTCTGCATGGCTGACAGAACACACACAGACATAGAGAAGGAAAATACAGACTTAAACCTTACTTAACTGATCTTTTGCTCACTTGCAGCAGCAGGAACAAGCTTTACACACAATGTTAAAATATCACCTCATAAAGTTACACAGACGTTAGATAAATATTCACTCTGTTTTCAGCTGTGTTTTGCTCTCCACTAACTCCTGAGGGAAATATCTGGCTCTTTAGCTGCTAAATGCTCCACTATGTTCACAAACTAGTCACTAACTTTGTCTGTCTGCTGTTTAGTGCTCAGCAGAAATGGGTTTTTAGAGTATTTTGCAAAAATGAGCTGCATGCTAATGAGAGCAGTGAGAGTGAACCAAAACAATAAAGTTGCAGGTCATGAAACCAAACAATAAGCTAAAAGATAGTCAAATGCTCCATAAAGCTGAGGGGAACTGCTGAGTAGGCAATAATATCTGTGGTATCATCACCACCTTTGACATAAGCATAGTAATTTGTTCCATTGTTAATAGGTTGCTATGGGGATTGCTACCTCTAACCTTAATTTTAACTAGTTCTAATGTGCAGCTTCATAATTAGTCACATGATGATGTAATAGCTTTAACTTGGAACATGTAATCACAAGGGACAAGTTAACCAATTTTCACAACTATGCATTTTATAGTTTCTGATATATAACAGTCAAAACATAATCCTGACCTATAGTGACCCCCAGTCGCAGATCTAGAAAACTTTACATGACGAGTCAAAGGAGTGGCAAGAGGTCTAGGCAGGCTGGCAATGCGGGAGACAGACGGTGTTTGATGCAGGGCCGTAACCAAGATTTCAGTTCAGGCACCTAAGATTATATTTACAATTATATATTTTTGGTGAATTAATATTTAATTTGAAGGCTATAAGAAGCTTTTGGACAAACAATCAATTAGTTTTTATAAGTATGATTTTAAGGACATAAAAGTTGGGGGGGCGGCAAGAGGGGCAAAGCTCTACAGCAGGGGTGCAGTTGCCCCGCGTGCCCCCTGTAGATCACCCCTGGTGTCCCCCTACAGTCAAATATTGACAAAACCATACAGGCTTCCTTACACTACTATTGTGCACTTGTATCCTAATTTTTTGTTTACCTAGGTGATACTGTTTAAATGTTATGCCACTGGAATCACATAGACCACACCCTGTCAATATTCAATAGCCAATAGCACAAAAACAAAAAGCAACAATGCAAAATTAGTGATACCATCGTTTTTGAGGTGCTTAAAGAGTATGTGATACATTTGAAGACAATTGGATGAAATATGAAAAATACGGGAAAAAAAACAATCTAGTCAGACAGAAGTGATGGTACCAATTGGAAAAAATTTCATGATCATTCAAGGAATGCAAGTGAAGGAAAATTTTAGTTGTGGGCCTTATAGGTCAGGAATTATAAACCAACAGCTTTAATTATGATGAATTATAATGTAAACTTGTTGATAACTGGCCACATGGTGGCACTATAGATCTCATGTTTTAGTATGTGAAGCATTTCATCGTGTGGCAGTTTCATTACTTTACCATTTATACTTTTTGAGACATACACATTTACATCATTCCACAGACCACATAAAACAAATTTAATCAAAAGAAATATATAAATAAGTTGTGATAATTAAACAAAAGTTGAATGGAAGCATAAAAAGGTCTTAATAAACACATTACTTTGATAGTTGAATGATTCAGGGGTGTCTAATCCTGGTCCTAAAGGGCCTCAAAGGTCCTGGTTGTTTTGCAACTAGCCCTGCACTTACAGCTTCTGCCTGGCTAAACACCTGAACCAGGTAATCAGCAGTAGGTAGGGCAGGGGTAGTAGGAAAACAAACAGGACAGTGGCCCTTGAGGACCAGGATTGGATTGGGTCCTGCATAGGTAATCATCAAAAACATACCAAAGAAAAATAATAATAAAAAAAAAATAGATAGCAATACTGTGAATGGTGTTCAGCATTAACAGTGACTAGTGAACCTGGGCTCTTTTTTGGCACCAGAATAGGATGCATGTATGAATGTGTAATAAAAACTGTAACAACACTTCACAAAGAAAAGTAACCTGTGGGTTGTCATTTGTGGCTGTATGTGTGTGTGTGTGTGTGTGTGTGTTTATGTGAGTAAATGTCCCATTCATATACCGGCATATGGGTCTCTTAATGGCTGTGAGGCAGATGGCCCATTCAATCTGCTAATTCATAATCCCATAAAGCAACACTGAGGGAATTTAGTACCATTTGGCTGCAGATCTTCCTAGTATCTCTCTTTCTGCATGATTGATGTTTCCCCTGTGTGTGTGTGTGTGTGTGTGTGTGTGTGTGTGTGTGTGTGTGTGTGTGTGTGTGTGTGTGTGTGTGTGTGTGTTCATGCATGTGTGCATTGTCAGAACTGTGTATATGCCACATGTGAATTAACTGGGAGTGCCAGTGCTACTCTATTATAACTTTGGCACTATGCAGTCTATAAACAGGTCCCCTTCATCAGTGATCTTGGCAGTGAGCAGCACTGAAATGGGCCCCCTCCATCAAATATCTGCGTCTGCTCAGGATATTAATATGTTGCCTCAATAACATACTTGAATAAACTAAAAAAGGCTATTCATCCACCTAAAAATATGACATAAACCATTTTATAACAACAATCCACAAAATGTGTTCAGAAAACTACATTCTCTTGAGTTAGTGTTGTTTTAAGAACTATATTAAAGGATGGATTGGATGGATTTTTGACTAACAACTATGTACTGTATACTATGTACTGTGTGCATATTTCATTGCAAAACATGTTTTAATACATGTATCTGCAGCATATAGCAACTATAGGCCAATAAAAAATGTTAACTGTGCACTAATTGTTGCAGAAGCCTGTGGAGAGCTCTTGAATCAACAGTCAAGGAAGAAATTTAAAATGTTTAGAATCACTAACCTCTGGTTGCCAACAGTTTCTTCTTCTCATAGTCATAATCCTATAAGCACAAACAGGAAAGAGTAGGTAAATAATGCATGAAATTGAATTTACTGTTTTCTCTGGTTACCGAGGAGCAGCAAGAGGACCTCATTTACAGCAGGAACATCACATGAATCAACATTTCGCGCTGCTGTAGCGCTAAACGAACAAAAAAAATCTTGTCTCAAAATCAAGTCTTCCTGGGGTCAGTGGTGTGCAAATCAATAGTTTGCATGACACCACAAATTTTCCTGCTGTTTTCATTCTGTCTTGTCATCTACAGTTGTAATATAATTAACAGATACAGTTACTCTTGTTTCCTCTTCCTCTCTCTGCTACACTTTGCTCTTCTGGTAATTATCTCTAAAGCATTATTGCACCGTCACACCTTCATTGTCATAAGTCTGAAAATTAGACATAGCGTACTTGATTGTTTTGTCCCCTGTGGAAAAGTTGTACATAGATTCAACTGTCCCTGGCTGCAGCGCATCATTTACTGGATTTAGGCAAAACCTGTGATTCCTGTTTTTCCTCACCTCAGCAATAGATGAGTCAGCACAAACATCCTGAGCCAGCACCATGTCTCTCCTCAGGCTGTTTCTCCGCTCATTCCTCCCTCCCTCAGTGTCTGTGTTCAGCAATCTGGCACATTTAAGAGACACACACAGAAAGATCTAGGTTAGATTAAACTGCAATGGTAGAGTGTATCGAGTTCATTCCCTAGAGCAACAGAAGTCATGCTATAGGAGCATTTCAAAATGTCAGAGTGCTATAAAGTGATATATTGTATGAAGGGTGGAATGTTTCATTAAAACTACACAGCACTACAAATGTTTCTACATTATCATAAAATGGGAATAAGACACTCAGTGAAAGGCAAAATATAGGTGAGCTTTGCTTTGTTTAACATGGTTTTAGCAAGATTTGCAGATTCTTGACAGATCTGGCACATGCATGTGTGTGTGTGTGTGTGTGTGTCTTCCATCTAAAGACAAAACTTGATCCCCACAAGGTCAACTGTTTATTTACAGGTTATGACCTAAGGTTAGAATTACAACATCAGTGAATAATGTAAGGCAACACAAATGCATCAGAAGTGACAAAAACAAGTGTACATGTCTGTGAATACTCACCTGTATGTTAGTGCCTGCCCTGTTGAATGCCGTCTGCCCTGGCCAAAGACCTTGGCAATTTCAGGACCCTGGAGGCTCCCCCTCCGACCCAACAATCCAACCCTGCTCATGTTGTTGTTTACTGCATCACACACCTCAGATGATGACATCACGACAACCTTAGAGCTCTCATCCTCTGATTGGCCAGACTGGTCGTCGTTTTCTAGTATCTGAGGAAGATATGTATATAAGTGAGAATTATTGTTTACTGACAGCAGTTTAATTATAGACCTATATACCTTCTCCAGTGGCCGACTGTCTGTTCCCTTCAGTCCTGTTCTCCCCTCTTCAGTAGGAGGGGTCAGGCCTGGTGGAGGCGAGGGCCAGAACTTAGTGCCGGTCAGCACCTCTGTAGTGGGAGCTGGCACAGAACCTGATCAAAATGAATGGCGCATGATGGTAGTGAGAATAAGAGCAAACACACACGAGTTTACTGAAACATAGACAAAAAACTATTAGCTGAGATATGCTGAAAAGTTAGTATAGTTAGGTATAGTAACAGGTGGCCTGGTATCTCAATGGGATAAGCATAAGTTATTTGCATTAACGCATTGGTTAATGTTGCTTTTCAGGTTTTGTAATTTCTTCCTGTTTCAGGAGGAAAACTTTACAGAAAAGTAACATCTTTCAAATGATTCTGATGATATAACTGCTTGCTTGATAAAAGATTTAGACAATGATTTAATAAAAAATTGATGCAGTCTATGAGATGCATTTAGCCCATTCATCACAGTGTCCCCAGATGGGAGGTTGGGTTATGTTATGCTAGTAGGTTATGTCAATAAAACAACACAATACATAAATACAAACAATAAGAAATTCAAAAAATTAAACACTGGATTTTAAGTTAGGATAAAATATGATGAGTAACGGGTTAAATTACGGACAGTTACATTTCTGGAGCTGTTTTCTAGGAGACTGTCAGAAAGGTGCACTGCTGTCTCCTACAGTGTGTTTTGCCCAAAGTTAGGAATTCAAATTTCCATGGCATTTTGGGTGGAAACACACCTACACAGATCCTCACCTTGCTCAGAGAGACGAAGCTGCTGCAGCAACATGTTGAGCCAGTAATTGGTCAGCCCGCTGCCAGCTAACACAGGGTCAGGAGTCATCTCAGTTACCTTGACAGTCTCACAGGAATCCAGCCCTAGGAGCAGACGGCGGGCCTCATAAATACAGGAGATGTTCCTTTCCAGACCTTTCACCACCACTGACTGATAAATATACACAGAGTTGTGCATCAGTATTCAACTCACCACAGCAGATGAGAGCAGCTTTACATCCAACTCAAACTGAACTTTCAAGAGATATTTAAATAGACAAATCTAATTTAATCCAGTGTGTATGAAATGGGCAATCGCAAACTCAGTAGCATAATCTTACACTGAAACTGAATTGAAAAGAAAAAAGAAGATAAGACTGTGGCCAACAGAATATCTTTATTGTTTCTCAAACAATACGAATGCAGCAAAGACACAACTTTACCTTGCTGTTCTGCTTTACTTTGGGCTTGACACTAATGAAGACTCCCAGTTTTTGCATCATCTGAGCCAACTTACTAGGATCTGCATCTCCATCTTCACGCATGTCAAACATCAAACACACAGGCAGACAGTCCTAGACGTGTACACAAAGATACAGATACAACACAGAATGTAAAATAACAACAAAACACTTGTGGGGACTTTTGTTATAACAGCAGCAAGAAGCTGTGTATACTGTATATAGATCATCCTATCAATAGAAACACAGGACAAAAGAAACAAAAATGAAAAATACATTCTGAGACATGCAAGCATACAAAAATCAAACACATGCCCCTGTTACCTGTCAGCAACGTGATTCAGTTTCTCTCTAAAGAAAAATAAATCACTTCACTGTACCATGAGCTGCTGCCGGGCCAGACACACTCCATCAGGGCTGCCCTGGATGAGCAGTGATGAAGGGCTCTGTGGAGCACTGAGGTCTGGTAAGATGATCTGAGTCTGGGTCTGGTGCATGACGCTCAGAAAGTGAGCTCCATTCTGACCCAACAGGAAGAGGTGCTGCTGGGAGGTGACATCCAGCTGGCTGCTCACTATCCCACCTGTGACCTCTGAACCCATCAGCAAGTCCATCAGGATGCAAATCGCCTTCTGTCAGGTGATGATTTATATATGATAATCAATGATATGTGATAATTAGACCTTTTTCTAATATGTATTAAATGTAAACTGGATTAAATGTTTCCGACTAACCTTCACAGCTGCTACATTGCCCTGCAGGCCCCAAACCGTGCAGCAGCTTCCATAAAATGGGTTCTGTGCTTGAGGCTGGGATGGCACAGCCCTGAAGCTCACACTGACCCCCAGAGTCTGCACTACCTGCTGGATGAGAGGAGAGCCTGCATCCGGCAGAGCCTGGGGCACCAGACTGACTGGGAGGTCAAAGGTCAAGGATAATGGCTGCAGGTCCTAGGAAAGGAGGGAAAGAGTACTGAAATGGAGACAGTGGAGGAGGTGAAATGAAGAAATGGGAGCCAAAAACAGACAGACAGGTGGCATTTTGACAAATACACTTGTCTTCTGGGTGTCAGCCATTCTATTAATCACTCTACTGATCTCTGTGGCTGACAGGAGTAAAATTGAGTTTTGAGACAAATAAAATCTATCCGGGGTAGTCTCTACATTGACTCACTCTTATCCTCCTCCTGGCTTCCTCCACTCCTTCTATGGGCCCAGCAATGGAGACCTGGGAAAAGTTGAAAAAAAAAATTCTTGTAAAGGCAGCAGTCAGTGGCTCATTAAAATATTGCCTAGGTGATTTTTACCTGGTTGCTTTTCTCTCCTGTAGCATTGTGGCGGTTGGAGTCAGGGAAATGGATGTGACAAGATGTGACCTCCATCACCTTTTTGATGTTTCCACCACCTTTCCCAATCACATGGGAATGTTCTGTATAGGCCACATCCATCTTTAGAGTCACCTTGTTCACCTGGATTTTTATATAATGTGGAGTCATTTGTCACTGATGTCGCTTTCATGAGAATAAATGCAACATAAAAAGTTGCATTGCTGATGTAACTGTTCACAGAGATTGTGAAAACTATGTACTATAAGTAGATTAAGTACTCACCCTGGTTTCTAGTACATGTAATATCTTCTTTTTGGCTTCCAAAACATTTACTCTCTTCCCTTCTACCTTCACATGTGGATCTAGATGGAAGTCAGAGTTCACTTTTAATGCCATACATTTAAGTTTGTAAATGGGCAAAACCACTTTGTGGGAACAGAGAAAAACATGAAAAGAAAGAGGCAAAACATGGATCACTGCTAGGTCATAACTCAAATATAAGAGTTTGTCACCTTTCTTTGACTTGGCTCCAATCTTCAACTTGGATGGCCATTTCACCTGAGTGTCAGTTTCTCTCATCACCTGTGGAAGCACAGACAATAGCAGGGCATAAGAAACAAAGACAGAGGTGTCATTGTATGCTATAAAGATAAACACCCACACAAATCCCTGCACACATACACTGAGACACACAGCAGATCTCTGCTGATCTAAGAATACAAAGCCTAATTTGCATTTCAAAGCCTGCAATTATCACCTCAATAAAACCAGTAATCACTGGATGCGGAGTGGGAAACAAATGTTAAAGCGGTAGCAGGGATGAGCTCGCTGATCTGAAAGTGACATTTAACCAGGAGGCTTAATGCTTGATGATTATAGGTGGCGTTCACAGAGGAAAGCTGAAAACTGAATTTTCATAATTGTTTTGTGAATAAAATGTTTCCATGTGTGGAGTTTGACTTACTCTCTCAAAAAACTCCTTCCCTGTCTCCCCATCTCCATGGTTGGGAGCTGAAAGAACAGATAGAGAAATTCCAGTGATGTGATTTGTGTATGTCAGCAGCACCTCACTCTCCTGTTTACAGCTCAACAATGTTCAATATTAGGCATGTGTCTAAAGTCAACATTTAAATGTTTACTTGGCTGAAATGTGCCAAGCAACTAGAACAAGGGGTTGCTGGGAACATAAACAATTTTAAAAGGCCATCACTCCACTGTGACATTTACAGGGTACAGAGGGGGACCCAGGAACACCCTAACCCCCCCTTCATCACTAAGGGTTACACTGGCTGGAGCTGAGGAATGGGACGAGAACAGTATGGGGTGGAGAGAGAAGGTGGTGGTTTGAGGGCCAACCATAAATTAGCCTAGAGACAGCTAATCACATCAATAGCTTTTGCTGACGCAAAGACCTCCCACCAACTGCAATATCAATAACAACTGCAAAATCAAGGAGGAATGCATAAAAAGACAGACTGCTCTTCAGCCTATCAGCATAAAGTCTCACGTTGAGTGTGACAGATTAACACCAAGGGGGATGACATACAATACTTAGTCCCAGTTGCATACAGTTATCAGAGGTGAACTCCCTCGAGCACTTTTCTACATGAGCACAAACAGACAAGCATCAGCCTCTGTCTGCAGAAGTAGTACTGTCAGAAAGAGTTTCTCCCGTAACACGGGGGAAGCATTTGTCTTAAACCTGCCAAGCAGCGATATCTAACAGAGGCAGTTACCTCTGCTTCCAAGACAGGAATGATAATGGAAAAAAAAGACTTCTGAATAAACCGTTGCAGGTCATAAATCACAATGATACAGCAATAGGACTTTAGCAGATGGCAGTTATACTGATGGTGACAACAAGGGTGCAGCCAGCTGCAGGCTCTGACAGGCACACTGGGTCAGGTTGCTAATAAGAGCTGTGAAGAGGGTCACACAGGGAGGCCCTGATAGGCATCAGCAACAGAATCAGTTTCAATAAAGGCAGCTTACTGAGGAAAATGTGACAATAACATTTGCCAGTGTAAAATCATTCAGTTCAGGTGCATATTCTTGACTCTTTCTCAGCTCACTCACCATACAACATGTTCTCCAGCTTCCTCCTGTCAATCCTGAACCTCTCTTCCACCCACTCCAGGTCCAAACTTTGCCCTCTGGTATTCTCCTGCCCCAGCACGGTGCTTCCTACCCCTTCCTCCTCTTCCTCATCCTCTTTGTCGTCCCTGTCATGTTTTACCTCGCTGGACTCAGGCTTTGCTGCTGAGCCGGGTTCTACGCTAGTTTCCAAGTCAGGCTGCTGGGGTGCCTCAATGGCCAGGACAGAGGAACTCTCCTCGGTGATGGCGGTGGCCATAGCAGGACTGAGCCCTCGTCAGTGTTTGTGTGAGGATGTGTGCATGTGTGTGTGACCAAGGAAACCAGCAGGGAGAGAAAAGGGGAGAGGGGGGCAGGAGACAGCCCCCCCTGTGCCTTTTCTTTAAATCACCCGCCCCCTTTACTTAATTTAGTACCCAAATCTGACTCTTTTTCTCTCCCTCCAAGTTGTTTGCGGCTAGAAAAAAATACTGTACAGATTCATAAGAAGAGTTGAATGCAGACCATGTCTTCTGAAAGGCTCCAGACAGACAGAAATAATCTACAACTTCAACAGAGGCTCTCTCTGTTCTGAACAAATCCTCTGTAATCCTCAATTCAACTCCCTCAGATTACATGGACAGATAGTCAAGGCCTATGATAAGACGTGATACACATCTCTCCAACACAGACGCATACACATCCTGCAAACCATCCTTGCACCAACACACACAGCTAAGAAAATAAACAGATCTTCCAGTTGGGTTCCACTGCACGTCTGTCTATGGGTCCCTTCCCTCCCCTCTGTCTGAATGAGACCTACCAGGGTATGAGATTCCAGAGGTCAGGGCGAAGGGGAGTGGAGGTGTGATGTATCACAACAGTGAGTGTGTGGTGTTTGTGTGGATGGGGAAATGGCAAAAGTGCTTGTGATGAAGAAACAGGAGGAAATACACAATGTTAAAATATTACAAGAAAAAGTGCAGCAATCAAGCCCTTACTTGAGGAAATGCAGAGAACTATCATCAACAAATCTACAAATACTCAGTCATCAGACACATCGCTAGATTTGATACTAATGCATCACTAATTGAAAGTAGCATTCTACAGTTGTAAAGTAGAGTACGAATACTTCATTGCTACGTTTGTACCCACTGCCTAGAAACCAGTTTTTGTTTAGGAGGCAGTTAGAAACTCATAAACTTCAGTGTGTCAGAGGAGAAATGATTTGGTGTGTCAAGAAGGCACAAATATTATTTATGAAATTGCTCTGGAACTATTAAGTCCCCTCCCTACTTTAAATTTCTCACACTTGAGAAGTCGAGTACAGACTGAAACATGGCTAAAACCAAGCTGCTCAATTAATCAGACCTAGTGGGAAGCTGTTTCCAGCTCAACTCACTGTTTTCCATGTTGCACAGACAAATTTGGCTCCAGGCAAACATTATTTGGCATTGCAGAGATCTTACTAATGTTACTCCTGCAGGCTAGTCTTATTTGCCCAATGAGCATTTTAAGTGAAAGACATGATGACTATGTCACCATGGAAACTGGTCATGGAGTGAATTATTCCTAGTTAATCCACTGCTGATCTCCTCCCTCCAGCCCTATTTAGCCTCATCTGACTGGAACAGTGTGCGTTTCCAGAAAGTGTCGGGGCATGCGTCACTCTTTGACCTGCAAGCAGAGAAGAGAAAAGTCAAAATGTCCCAAGTGACTGATGAGATGTGGATAGTTTACTAAATCGATCCATGAGTGAATCCTTTATCCGTCTGGTTAAAAAAAACATAGATTTTGGATAGTAAGCAATCATCTGGCACCCTAGTTAAAGCATGGCCTCACTACATCACTACATCACTGCCAGTTCATTTAAACTTAAACCTTGCTTGGCACTTCAGTCTTTAACCAGCTGTAACAAACATTCATGTGTCCTCAGCGATATTGTGAATGAGCTGCAAGAAGCCTATGAATGGCAGAAAGATGGTAAATTTTTAATAAGACAATGCCATAAAATTTGGCTGTCTTTATCGCTTATTCATGACGGTGCAGTGAATGAATGTGCTAAATTACTACATATTACTGATTTTGTTTAGTTATGGCAGTCATAATCAATCTGATCTTTATTTTTTCAACATTTCTGACACTATCATGTTAGAGATGTGTACACTGCTTTTGAAATTGAACTGGATTGAATAGTATTCTGTATTATTACTATAATTATTACATTCACCCATTCATCTGTCCATTTACTTAACTGCTTATCCTCGCAAGGTTCGCAGGAGTATTATTATTAGTATTAGTATTAGTATTATTGTTGTTGTTGTTGTTATTGAACTACATGAACCTACATAGACCTATATAATATCTCACAGGGTTAGACTCTTATAGAAGTAAAGTCTGAACTTTAACGTGACCCTAAGCAGTTATTATCTCTACATTGTCTCTCATTTTGGGAACGGACCATGTGGGAGGTGATGTTTAACCTGGCTGTGTGTGGCTGCAGTTCCTCCGCCCGCCGCTTCACGGCGCCATAAATATTCTCAAAGTTGCTCGGTTGCGTCACCGGAGACACTTCCGGTTCCACAACTCGTGACTGATTTTATTAATCACAGAACAAGTTAGCGGAGAAAAAGCTCAGAAAGAGCTACTTCCTGGGGTTGTTAATGGACCCGGTCGACACCCCAGATAAAAATGACTTTTTCGACATTACTCGTTAGTTAAACTGCAGCAAAAGAAGAACCATGTGGAGAGTTCATGGTTTTGTTGGACGAGGTGAGACAAATGTTATTCACACTCGAGAAACTTTTCCTTTCTGTTAACGTTACGCACCGGTAACGCAGTGTTATGTTGTTTACGTAAGCACATTATTTAGCCAAATGTCGTTTGTAAATAATGTTAAATGTTATTTATTATGACGCCTGTGCAGCCTAACAGTAGCTGGGTTTGGGTAATACTCATGTAAAACTAGAGCAGAAACGTTTGTTTCTCTGTCGGTGCAGCTGACACCATCAGTCGGTTTATTTTTGTCGAGGTTTGGCTCCTATTACCGACAACTTCTGGACCTTTCGGTGATACGAAAACTTCCCAGACTGTGTGAGGCTGTAATGCTGCAATAATTAAGTTAGCTGTGATATTCAAAGGTCACTTACACCTGTATCTTTACTGTACCTGAACACTCTCTTTCAGTATTGTTTTTTTTTTCCATGCAAGGTGGTTAGTTAAACAAGTTAACTAATCAGGTTGTGTTTTTTTTAATCACTGCACAGCAGGTCAGCAGCCCACACAAAAATGTGAGATTTGTCCTCAGTTAATCATACTGTTCAGCATAATCAGACATAACTGTTTCACTTGATTAGTCTTGATTTTACTGAGCTTAATATCAGATTACATTGTCCTTTACAGGTAATTTCTTAAGCATGTTTTGTATGTCACATAGTTCAGAGGAGGTTTAACCTCCTGTTTCTCCCTAGTAATTTATGATTTTCCTTTTCATCCTACCACTTCTCAGTTTTGCATCGATGCCATGGGAGCAACCCCCTGCGACTTCCCCAGAACCACCATGTGGAGGACGAGGTCATCAACAGCTCAACTGTCCTCTCCACCTCTCGACCCTCCTCTGATAGCAGGTAGCTTCCACATCTTCATTCTCTTTTTTTCCCCCACTGTCCAGACTTTGTCCAGGTCTGACAATAAAATCCTTGAAAGAAATTATACCGAAAAAGCTTTTAGCATCTCACTTTAATCTGTCAAACCACTGATCAGATTATTGTCTAATGAAAAGAAAACCTTTGAATTAAGGTAAAAACCCAGAGACAATACTCATCCCAATCCTTTCTTGTTCCTTTACTTCTTCTTTGAACCCATTTTCTCCTCATAGCCAAATTCAGTGCCACATTTTCACCTTGTTGCATCATCCAGCAGCATCTGCTGTGTGTATATGTATGTATGTATAATGGAACAAAAACAAAACCATCTGCCTTAAACAATATTTATATGATGCCCTAATACAATAAACTAAAAATAGAAAAAACATGTAATTGTTTCATTTTGTTTGTGCTGTTTTTCCTCTCTTAGCTCCCAGAAAGAGGAGGATGGGGAAAGGAGGAAGAAACGGAGGACCTTTCAGTTTGGCTCTGCAGGGCTCCCGCGTTACACTGCACTGGATGCTATGGGCTGGGTACATCAACAAACTTATAACCCAAAGCCCTAACATGCTATCTATGTGCATAACTTAATCAGTTCATCACAGTTTGTGGATAATGTAAATGCACACATGGAACAAATATCAGTCAGGCAGTGAAACATTTGGCCTTATTTCAATATATAAGCCAACATTCACTCTTCTCTAATTGATTTCAAAAATGTTAAATCATATCATTTATGTAAATTAGAGTGTATTTGATAGTTTGTTCATACAAACACTCAAAAGCTCAAGGTCAGCTCTTATGAATTAAACTGAAGTAAATAAGAATCTCTAAAGCAGCCATTAGCCACTAATCAGTAGAAGGCTCAGAGTAATCAGTCTTGTTTACCTGTAAAATTGTCTATTTTATTGAAGTTACAGTATGTAACAGAATTTCCTTTAATAGAAATATGTCAAGAACATATGTTATAGTGTAGAAGTGTTGTTGATGTCTCCTGTGGGTCCCACAGCAGCCTGGCAGCAGATATTTGCTTCTAAAAGGTGTTGAGCAAAGCTCACCCTTCTAACCAATCAGACAATTTCACAGATTTCTGTTTGATTATTAGATTTTGCAGCTTCTTATTTACTGTAATTTGATAATGATTAATACCTGAAGGGCTGTGCAGCATAGAGGCATAGAGGGTAGTAGCAGATGGAAGAAGAGTAAAGAGATGGACTGGGCGTAGCAGAGTGCTTTGATTTTAAGTCTCGTGCATATTGTAGCTTTAAGAACCTTACTCTGTCAAGGTCCTGAGTATTGAGTAACTCATTAAGTTACTGTAAGAATATTCTTCTTTTCTTTTCCCTACTATATGAAAATAAGATTTTTTTTTGTCAGATTAAACTGTATGAGAGGAGACATTCAGAACTATTTATACAGGGTTGATTTTAAATCAAACAATATCATCCACAGTTTGATATGTATGCTGCTTTCCCACCTATACCTACAGCTTGAAACTAGCTTATTCATCCCTTTAGTAGCTGTGACTGTTGGCTCCATGTTACACTGTAAATTTGTACTCATACTGCCAATGCCATCTAAACGACATGCATGGTAACACTGATGTTTTCCACAGGGTGCTGCAGCGGTTCTGTTCATGCAGGTCTGCAGGAGGATCCACTCCCAGTTCTCCTCCAGCACTGAGCCCAGTCCGACCTCTGGAGCGCTAACAGCACGCACCTCACTGCACAAGTGTGGCTACCGCATCCTGCTGGAGATCTGTGAGTTCTTATTACAACTAAGCAACAGAGAAAGTGTTGGGTCATCTCAACTGATAAAATCATTTGCAGACTAATTTAGCAAAAACAGACATTTAACCATCTCAACCAGATCCTTTTTTTCTTTTAATCATAATTCTAACTCTGTTTTTTTTCTTCTGTCTTGTTTCTCCAGTATCCAGGCGTGATGTCCTGCCCAGAGGAAGGAGTGTGTTGTGTCTGCAGAAGGTGCCAGAGAGACAGAACCAAGATCAGTCCCCAGCTGAGAGCAGCAGCAGCAGCAGCAGCAGGGCAGGTGACACCAGTCCTCACATCAGTGGTGAGCAGGATGATCTGACTGCTGAATGCTCTGTCTCTGACCACCAGTGGGCACTGCTTCACCAGGATTCACCTGTAGCTGCTTTGTTCTGTGCACTGTGCTGGTCATATTATATAAACTGATTTTTAAAACCAGTACCCAGAAACAAATATTTAAGAGATGGAAAATTGTTTCTGAATCACAGGAGAATCACTTCTGTCAGCATCCTGCCCTCTGCAGAATGATTCCAGCCGAGAGAGAGACAAAGAGACAAAAGATGCTGATGAAAAGGTCAGAGTCTACGTCCTTTAATTTGCTTAGTTTATTTTAAAGCAGAAATTTTCTTAAACCATAAACAAGCATGAAGAACTTATCAGCTGTATAATTACAATTATTATAATCTTGACTTTTTTCCTCTTCTTGTGTGTTTCTAGGACTTTTCTGATGAGGAGAGTCTAGCAAGAGCAGCTCTGAACCTCAGACATGTGGGAGACACGAGCATTCCTGTTATCCTTAACATAATTGGTAGTGATTTATTGACAGAGTTACACATCAGTAATTTTCACAAACTGATATCTAATCAAGACAGTCTATTTTAAACAAAGTTTAAAAAAATGTTTTTGTTCAGTTTTAATTTCAAAATGATATTTTTGCTAATATCCTTATTTCTCTTATGATGGCAGGTCTAGAAAGTGCCAACAGTGAGAACTACGAGGAAGCTTTCACGTGTTTTCTAGCTGCAGCACAGCAGGGTTACAGCAAGGCCCAGTTTAACACAGCTGTGTGCTACGACAGAGGCAGAGGAGTCAAGAAGGACAAAGAGAAGGTGAGAATCCAAAAAACACACTTTATTTTCTTCAGTGCATCATCATTATGAAAACTTAGTTAGCTTTATATCAGGAATCAATCTAAATACGAATTGCCTGTGGTTCCTTTTTTTAGGCTCTGTGTTACTACTGGCAGGCAGCAGTCGGAGGTCACAGACAGGCTCAGTACCGCTATGCAAAACTGCTCCTTACCAGCAGGGGGCACCAGAGTTTAGAGGAGCTGAACAAAGCCATCAACCTGCTGGAACAGGCTGCTGCAGCTGGCCTCACCAAGGTGGAAATCTTAAAATTTCATAAACATTCTGCAGTTTTGTTAGATAATACCTCATCAACTTGAGTGCAAGTTTATTATTTACCGCTGCAGAACTACACTGTATAAATCTTATAACATTATTAGCCTTAAGACTATTGTGCATAACTTCCCAGTTAATAGTGCGCAGGTGTTAAAACATTAAACTATAACACTCAGATTTCTTTCCCGCTCCGTTTAAGGGAATAATAAAAGCAGGCAGAAGAAGCTCACTTTGTTTGGTTTGTTGGCTGATAAATTGGACAATTGCAGAGGAATTTATAAATAAAAAAAACTAAAGGGTCAAAAATAAGATTCCTCTTGTCTTGACATGTCTTTCAGAAGGTCAGTTATATTGATGTAGAATCATCATTTGATTTCAGGTCGTCAGAGTTTGTATCCTGATAACATTTTGATGCTAAATACAGTTATTGGATCTGCTTGTTATTCCTATTTCATTTCAGTGATGGCTCCTGCCTGTACGATTAGAAATTAAATACAGGAACTGAAAAAAATAGACTCAAATAAGTAGAAATTAGTACTGATAAGTCATTAATCCACTGGTATGAGCTGATGATTGTGTGCTCTCCTCAGGCTCAGGTCTGCCTGGCTTCAGTCTACTCTCAGGAGCCAGTGAGAGACAGAAGCAAGTCTGTCCAGTACCTGAAGATGGCAGCAGAGAGCGGCGTGAGTGCCCTTCTAGATGTTTCTAGAGTTTTATCAATGGTTTTATCTTTCAGATTTCACCCCCCCCCCTTCTGGTGTAATACATCAGTCAGTGTGGTGAAGCAGGGAATCCTAGCCTTGAGGTTTTTTCTATTTACAGTGCTCTTGTAAGACAACTCTGCTTAGAAGCTTTTTAACTTTCTACTCTAGTTGTGTTGAAGTAATACTATCAGATACTGTTTAATATCACTTCAGAGCTACAGAATTGTTAAATGCCTCAGTGCTTAGTCACAGAGTTACTGTTTTAATTGTGACATCTTCTGTTCTCTCCACACCGTCTCTCTATTATAGTTTCACTTTGTAACATACAACATGAAGACATCTGTCTCCAAGTCAAGTTCTTGTTCATTTAGAATATGTTTCTTGGATATTATATCGCCAAATGACATTTGTATTTGTTCACATGCCCAGGACAACACCGCCCTGCTGTTACTCGGCCAGTGTTATGAGAGTGGATTTGGGGTGCAGCAGAATCTGAAAACGGCAATTCAACTGTACAGACGAGCTGCTCGAGCAGGAAACAGGCAGGCTACAAGCTTACTGACACCTCACAGTAAGGGTAAGCACACATGCTCTGTTGAAAGGTTGGCATTTGTATTAGTCACTGCATTTTTTGCATTTGATTAATGATGAGCCAAGACAGCAGCAATATTATCTGATAGAATGAGTAATTAATTTCCCTTCTGTCTCTGCTTCAACAGAAGATGCAGAGCTGCGCTCCATCCGCTCAGCTCCGTGTTTCTCTTCAGCCGACCATCAGCTCCAGCAGTCGCTCTCCTCTCTGACCAGTTGTGTACGTCCAACCTCCAGTCACTCTGCCACCCTTCCCCTCCTGCCTCACTCCTGGAGCACTGAGAACTTGTGTGTCCCACCACTGCTGTCCTCCACACCTCTGCGTGTCCGTTCATTCAACACAGAGGGAGCAACCTGCCAGTGGACTGTAGGAGTAGGATAGTTGTACTGAGGAATGCATTTCCTAACATGAATGTTGGTATTTTCAAAAGAGGAGAAGAAGTCATAGTGTGTTAAGTGTGTACATATTGTCAAGTCTGGATAAGAGTGAATATATTTTATAC
>JAUBNQ010000002.1:10861831-10883366 GCA_032353495.1 Ctenopoma kingsleyae | reverse complement strand
ATAGTAATATTAATATTCATAATAATGATAAACCACACAATGCTCAATAAGTAGAGAGGGTACAGTTTTGTCTGTCACCAAGTGGTGATTCTTTATAATCATGCAACCTTTCATCAATTACTGTGATTTTCGAGTTCATTGTAAGCGGCAGGAGTTGCTGAGTGTTAAGTATTTTTTTTATTTTATGTTGCTGCTGTCCCGTGATCAGCTGCTAAAATCTTGTGCATCTCATGAATGACCTCTACTATTTCAGGGCACAACAGATTTATTGAGGACAACACTTTAACTTCCTATGTGTGTTGTCTGTGCCCCACTGTCCTGCAAACTGCTGTGTCATTCTCCTCGCTTTCTCCTTCTAATAACCATCCTTTCTCTTCCCCTCCCATCCTCTATTCGCCCCACTTTTTTAACTAATGGAGACCAGGCTGCATGGTCGGGGAAAAAGAAAGAAAAGCCTGCTATCTTTGCGTACAGGCGATCCGGCTTGTTTGCAACTCAGTCGTAATAATGGAAAAAGAGAGTTGGGAATTGAAAGTACTGTTTGCTTATTGCTCCTTGTCAGTTTTTGAGGTTGTGTCAGGATGCGTAATTCATCCTCTGAGTCAGGCAACATATTTGCTGTCAGCTTCAGTTCCTCTAGGCACAATTTGTATCTGTCTGGTAAAAAAAAAAGAAAAAAGCTTGTATAAAAATCCAAAATGTCGCCTTTTAGCTTTGTAGCTTTGCCTTTCTGACGTTATCAGACCTTTAAAGTTAAACGTCCATTAGAGCCAGGAGGGAGTGTAGAGAGAGTTCATCAGTTGGATGGAAAATATACAAATGGGTATTAAAACATCTTTACGTGACAATAGTGAGAAGAATTGTTTATTGACAGTGAGGACACTAAAGTACTTGTAATTTTTACCTGTTGACACTTGATACTTGATACTGTCTCTGAGTCGCAGACCTTTACTGTGAGTGCAGACTCAGCACAAGCAGGTTGTTGTTGTGGTTTTCTGGCTCAGTGACAGAGGGACAACACGACAACCACCCAGGGAGGGGAGAACTGATGGGGGCCCCACATGAACAAAGTGCAGTGCTGGGAATATATCCTGTACAAAATCCAGCCTCTGTTTTTTTCTCAAGAGTTGTTGTGCTTTAAAATCTGCTGCTTTTGCATTTTCCATGTTTGTGATTGCTGCGTTGTTTGAGGCGTGTGTGTATAGTTGGCTGAATGGATGTTTATACATTATGCTTTCATGTCTCAGCATGTTTCTCTACCTGTGTTTGTTGTTTACCAGGTTTGAACAAGAATGTAGCCTAATTAAATACTGAATTGACAGTGACACAGCCCATACTGTACATGTGCCGTGTCTTAAGATCAGAATGAATTTTCTGCCACTGTCTTTGTTGCTATCCATCTGTCTGTGTTCATCATCACACAGCTGATCCACCCAGAGATAAAAGAGATACTGCTAGCTAGTTAGCAGGAGAGCTGGCTGCTGCTTCTCCTCCCCACAGACCAGCTTACTGCTCAGCCCCAGCTTTCAAAGTCATTCCTGGATGAATACATCGAAGGTCTGACTCACTCCCCATATCATGAAAATGCAATCCAGCTTCATGACTTTGATGCAGTGTTTTTAACACTTCAGCAGTGACACCTTATGTGTAAAAGAGGCGTGAGACTGGAAAATAATCTGCACCACTGTGTATCAATAAAAGCCCCTGAGACTAGCTGAGCTGCAAAGAGAGAGCAAAGAGCAAGATGTCTTATGCTCAGTGGTAACATTAAAGAAAAGCAAATGAGTGAGTGTACTGAACGTCTGAACTTGATGATGTCATAGTAAGATCCTGATTATTTTTTTCTTCCAACAGTTAAATTGATCAAACAACGTGACACAAAATATTGTTTAACTGACCATGACATTTATTCTACTGCTTAGTATAATAATGAGTTTTATAGTAATTTTTATACAGAATGGAAACAGAGAACCCAGGGAAACAAGGCTTTTGAAATATACTATACTATACAAAATATGCTTATCATAAATGTTAATTTTATGTATTAATGTAAAACAATATAATCAATTAATAGTATATAATATAATCCAAGATTAATCTATAATGTATATCATATCAGGTTGTTCACTGTTATATGACTTTTGACAGTGTGTCTCTTCCTCCATCAGCTCTATCACGGCAGTGTATTTCCGCTCAACCATGATGTCAGTACAAACTCCTCCCCTCTCACGCTCTGGCTCCTCCCCTTCAAATGTGGGTTTGGCCAATCGCAGCGGCCCCTCTGCCAACCCTCCCACCTCCCTCACCCTCCGCTCCTCATACAACCAGCTGCTTGGGCGTGATGTTATCAGGGAGTCCATGGAAACTGGAAGTTCGGCCACTTTGCCAAAGAGCCGTCAGAGATACGCAATGACCAGCGTCCGTAGCGCCATGGGGATAAGTGACAACTTGGCTTTGTCCTCTAAAAACCAACCTGTAACCAGAGGGAGAGGCCTTCCCACTAAGTCATCCTCAAGTTCAGCCCTCTACTCGTCCTGTTCCTCCTCATCACTGTTTAATGCAACCAACCCCAAACTGGTCAAGAATGGGGCCAACATGCAAAGACGAGCTGAGAGTCAGCAGCTGGAACTGAGCAGAGCAAATACAGAGGGCAAAATTCACAATGATCTCATAAATAACCCAACTTCTGACTGGCTGGAATCTGAGAAAGACAACTCACAGCAACCCCCTTTCCGAAGAAGGACCAAGAGCTTCTTGGAATACCATGGGAAGGGCTGGGATCTGGACTTTAACTGTGGAAACAAGGAGGAGAAAGAGGAGAAGAAGCAGCACGCTTCTCCAGAGAAGGAGCAGGCCAGCCCTGACAAAGACAGGGAGAGAGAGAATGAGGAGAAGCCCAGTAGCAAGAAGGCCTGTCAGGAAGAGTGGGAAGAGGTGGGGCCAGTGGTGGAGAAGGAACAGGAGGAGGAGGAAGAGGAAGATAACCCCACACCAACACCAAGACAGCCCCTCCTACCAGTGGTGGTGGAAGCGCCGCTTTCCTCCACCTCCTCCTCTTCCACCAACAGTCCAGAGTGGGTCCCGCAAAACCACAACAACCTCCAGAACCAGGTTCCATCTCAAATCAGAGAGGAACTCTGTGTCCAGATTCAGGCTAGTCCACGCAGTCCTGCAAAGCCACCTCGAAGCTCCCAGCCGCGGGTGATTAAGGTGGAGCTTCACCCCAACAATGAGAACCAGTTCCTTCAACAGTATCCACCTTCATCCCCTAAACAGGCCCGGGTTTCAGAGAGGAACACCCCTACTAGGAACCGGGAAGCCCCAGTCCTGCCAGAACTTGAACCAGAGACTGGGCTCCCTAAAGTGGGCTTAAGAATGGATCTGACTCCTGACAGTCCATCAGAGGATGAAGACTCCAGCTGGACCACCCTATCCCAGGAGACACCCTCTCCTCAAACTCCACAAGAGACAGGTTTGAAAATTGTGTGTTTGTCAGTTCATTTGATCTTTCTTTTAAAACATTAGTTTGTCTGTGTCTGCTTTTAATTCTGTCTCTGTTTCACTCTGCTTTCATTCTCTCTTTTTCTCTGTCCCTCTTTCTACCTGCTGCAGATTGTCTTATCTAGACATTTACCAGAAGCCTCTTATTAAGAAAGCAAGTCACTCCAGCAATACTGCTGGAACCTTTAAGGCCCCTATGAGCCACCTTATGGTGCAGAGGGTGATTAGGATGAACAGAAGGATAGGATACTGCAGATATCAGGGTGTGAAAAAGGAAGTAAAAAAAAGGAAAGAGGGAAAAAGCAGAGCTAGGTTTAGTAAGCGATAATTGCCAAGGATGTATGACAAAGATATTGTTTGCGGAGCGGATGTGAGGGTATGGAAAGAAATCTAAGAAGGCAGACAGAAAAATTAAAACAGCAGGAAAGGAGAGATGCTGTTGCGTGTTGGGTCTGACTACAGGGGATGAGCCCTGGAGTTGCTATGACAACAGAAACTAAGTAGGGACAGGCTGACCATTTACTCTGTCCACCCCTCTGTGTGTGGCCTTTTGTATGTCACTGTGTTATGATCGTATATGTTCTTGCAGAGCCCTCTTGTGTGCAGACCTACAAATATTTGTTTGTATGATACACTAGTGTGAAACATGTCGATACATATCGCTGTCATCCATCAGCAGATGTATGGGGTGAAGGGGACCTGCCCCCGGGCTGGCGGGAGATCTCAGACTCATCAGAGGTCTATTTCTGGCATATCCCCACCGGCACCACACAGTACCACCGACCCGTTGCCTCTAGCAACCAGCGCATCTCTCCCAACAACGAGCCAGATACTGAGCGTGACCCACAACTGGAAATGCAGGACTCCCTCAAACCACCCAATGAGGTGAGAGCCACAGACCTAACACACCTAGAGATACCTTCAAACACACACACATGCACCATTCTGTAAGGAAACACACTTTTGTCAAGGTAAATTATTAATTAACAACAACTGTAATAGCTAAAAGCATCCACCTTATTGATGTGAAACATTTGAAACTGAGGTACTTTACCCTCCAGATTTGCTTTTATTTATTTTCATTATGTCAAATATTTCCAAATCAGTTTTCAAGAACGATTTAAAATAAAGCAGTGTTAAGAAAAAAAAAAACAGATTTAACATGTTTAACAGCTCTGTGTGTAGCTGTGTTCAGTGAGGAACCTCCATCATTACGATCAGTGATGTCATCTGGCTGTCTGTCCCCAGTTTCTCTCGTGTTACGTCTCTCTGTCTCCATCTTTACCCCTCTTTCTCTCCCACAGCGCCCCAGCAGTCTGATATCTGACAGCTCGGTGGAGCCAGTTCCTTCTCCCTCTGCCTCCTCCCACTCCTCCACCTCCTCCTCCTCCTCCACCCCATCCAATGATGTCACCTCTTCTGGACCAAATAGCAACACCACCACCTGCACAGCTAAGGTAACACACAGAATCACAATTATGTGGGTGTTTATTTGTAGAAATTGTCTGTCTTTGTAAATTTAAATGCATGTTTTTTTTATTGTTTTACTGATTCATTTTGGGATGACTGGGCTTTAGTTCAACAATTCCAAAAGCAGCAGCTGACCCACAGTCCTCTGATTAAAAACATAAAGAGTCATACTATTGCACATATTCCTTCAGGGATGGAATTTGGTCCCATCACAGCTACAAATTCTTCAGTTTGTTTTCTAGCTTTGCTTGATTTAAGGAACCCCTGTCTTTAGTCTGCATTGTCTCTATTATTCTCCTACATTAGACCACACAATAATAAAATAAAATAATAATAATTGTTGTTGTTGGTAGATTGTGTTACTGATATATGCTGTCTCTGCTCCCACTGCTACACTTATGGTTATGTTATTAAACTAAGATTAATCTCTCCTATATTAAATTAAAAACACTATTCACCTCTTCAGATATTACCAAGTAAATGAGAGGAAAATAAATTGGTACCATCAATATATGATGTTTTTCATTGACTTCTAATGTTAGTCTGTTTTTCTGAATATGTGTTTATCTATTTTGCTTCAGGAACTAAAGGATTATCCAGTTTATCCAGATCCCAGTCTGAAGGCGTTTGAAGGAGCTACCCTCCGCTATGCTTCTCTTAAACTCAAGTAATGCACACAGACATATACTACACTAGAAGAAATATGTATGATTTGTTAGTGTGGACTCTGGTGTTCATGTGACAATTTATATTTGATTTTTCTCTGCAGCCCTCCTGCTCAGTTAGAGACAGTGGACCTCAGCAATACCTTCTCTGATCCAGAGGCAATGGTAAGATCACAGTAACAACACTTAACAAGATACATAACATTTTTATCTGAAATAACTTTGTGTTTGAAATTGCTGGACAAAATGATAAATATTTATTACTAGTGGCTGTAGTGTGTGACAGTCTGCAGATTTATATACAGAACTGAAGCAGGCAGGTGCTCTGTCTAAGCCATGATTATTTGTTTTGTTCTTGGACACATGTTGTGTGATGCTGCCAGTAAATGTAGGTAGTTGCAATTACAGGCCAAAAAATATATTGATTTTTTTTTTTGTATTATGTATTGTAATAATAACAGTGTTTCCACATACTTTGGGTAGATTTGGGTGATATTCCAGACTCTGCATCAGTTCAAATACTATTGAGTTACTACTGTGCCAACATTTATAACATTTGATGGGCACATATTCCTCTGTTAGCAGGTTAATCTGTCCTTCTCTGTTAAAAAAAAAACAACCTTGGGGCAAATCATGCTTTTGTTAATGAAGGGAAGTCACTTGGCCTTGTTTGCAATGACATAATGAACCTGCTCACTAGCATCCAGACCCCTCTCTCTCTGTTTGTTGTAGTGACCCTCAGTGGCTGCTTTGTGAACTGTTTCACCATTTATGTGTTTACAGTCAAACTGTTTCTTTTACTGCCCCCGTGTGGAAGGATAGCATATAGAAATGTGCAAAGTGAAAATTCAGTTGGAGAGATGTATGAGCTGAGGAAGAGAAGATAAAACATGTCTTTGGTTAAGTATGGGGGAAAAGTAGTTTTCTGACAAGTGCACAGTCTTATGACTATGGACTATAATAATTATATTATGGTCTTTTTTACTCCTCAAAAACTTAAGTGAAAGAAAAACCTGAGATATACATATACAGTATCACTCCAAGCAACCAAGACATGTTGGTAATTCAGATGTGAGCTCAAGAGTTCAATGAGGACGAAACCAAGAACAAGCAGAAGAGAGATACGATGTGTCATTGTGTTGTGTGTTTGCTTCACGCTGTTACAGAGCTGTGAAATTTATTGCGAGAACTGTCCTTAGTAAAGAGGAGCTTGTTGTCGTAGAGTGAGAGACAGAGAAAGAGACAAAGGAAAAGAGAAGTAAAGATGGTATTAGCTGCTGGCCTGAGGCGATCGACACACCTACAGACACACAACACACTCTCTCTTACACACATACACACAAGCCTTTCATATTTCATGTGATGTCTTCCCGTAGCTGTCACTGCATACTCTACTGTACCTGTAATGGTTCAAGAGGAACTTTGTGTTGAGTCCACTGTTTACTTTTTTTGTAAACCTATGTTTAAGATCAGAACTTAAGGTAAGTTTAAAAATAGCTTGATTTATAGCATAAATAGGTTTTGATAAACCTGAAACTTAATGAAATAATGAAACCAACTTGTAAAATTACTGCCCAAACTTTGCCATCATCCAGTGTGATATTTTGGTTTAATTTTGACCTACCTTGCTCGTAGTAGCTATGCACATAATTTTTCTGTGCACTGACTCCTTTAAACAAATTTGTTAACTAATTTAATTAATATTCATTACAAGGTTTTTAGATCATGTTTAATCACCTGACTGCTCTTGTTTCTCGCCATGTTCTGTTCTGAGTGTCAGTAATTACTTTGGTGAGGACCATGTTATTAAAGCTGATAAAAGTGATACAGACAGAAATAACAGCACCTGAGCTGAAATAATCTTTTAAGGATTGATGTTAAGGAAAGAACAAGGTCAAAGCAACATTGTGCATCCTCAAGTGTAACATAACAACATCTGTGTTCCTCCAGTCTTTTCCTGTGCGATCTCTGGGCTGGGTGGAGATGGCAGAGCAGGACTTGTGTGAGGGGAGGAGCAGTGTGGCCGTCCACCACTGTATCAGACAGCTGTCCTACTGCAGGAGGGACATACGAGACTCAGCCGGTGTCTGGGGAGAGGTCAGTGTGCATATCTATGAGGAACACGGAGTATGTGCATGTGGAATGTTGCTAATAGATTAATAGAACGAAAAATGTAAGAAGATATATGTTTTGTACTCATTCTGTACTTAATTTAATGGTCTTTACTGATTTCCTATATTTGTAATTGTCTAATTGTCCTAATCTTCTACACCTGATTGTGTAAACCTATTCTTGTTTGTGGTCTTACAGGGTAAGGGGATGCTGCTGGTGCTTCAGGACCGCATGTTGACCCTTATTGACCCAGATGATCGTAGCCTGCTGCACTCTCAGCCAATCAGCAGCATCCGTGTCTGGGGTGTTGGAAGAGACCATGACAGGTAGGTAGATGCTACTAATTTCCTTTCATGAAACCTTTTTTTTGTTGCTTTTGTTATTTGCGTTTCTCCTTGGTCCCACTGTTGTAACAATTTGAAATATCTTATTTATTCTTTAATGTGAATGTGATTAAAATAATAACATACAAACATAGTACAAACGTACATATCATATACATTAACACACTGTAAAGTGGATTGTGTAGAACATTCTCACTGTCTGAAGCTGAATCAGGAGTTTTGTCTAATCATCAGAGAATGGAATCAACCTCATTATTATACGATGCATATTTGCACAAACTGCACTCAAAACACCATAATTATGCTTACTGCTCCACGTTTCCTCTCCACACTGAGGACCTGTGGGACCTTCAGTCATTTAGCAACGTCTCATGGTCACCTTTCACTGTTGAGCTGACAGTGTGCTGATGCCAGCACAGCTGCCGAACCCTCATCAGGGTTTCTATTAACTCGTCTAGCAACCACTTCAAATACTCACACAAACCTTGCAAATGTTAGTTCTTATATAATATATAGCTGAAAGTAAAAGTAATGCTGTACTGTTTGAAATGTCCTGGTTTTCTGCCTAAATGGGACATGAGATCTGATCTTCACCATTAAATATGAACAAACACAATATTTCTAAGCTGATAAAATGCAAGCAGTCATTATCTTTCATGTTTTTATTGAACACACATAGACATCAGTTCACATATTCTTTACACGTCTGGTGTGAATAGGTTTCTTGAGGTAATTCCCCAGCATCTGTCCTGGGTGGGGTGGCTGTCTTCAAGCTGAAGCTCAGTAAAAGTTGGGTGATGTAGCAGGACAAAAACATCAAAGTAAATCTACTGAGGCCAGACTTCATAGAGATGCTTCACAGCTACAGAAAGTGCTTGCTTGAGGATATTGCTGCCGAAGATGGTTCAAAAAGTTATTAAAATACTGTTGCCATTTTCCACGATAACACTGTGTGTTCAATAAAGACTGTTTTATCAGCTTAGAAATACTGTATATTTGTATTTGTGATTCTGATGAAGATTTTGTGATCAGTTTAAATGGTGCTATTTTCTAGCGACTGTACGTTCAGTACATGCCTGGATTTCATGTGTATGAAACATGTATTCACATTCGGTTGCATGTTTATAACCTCATAAATGGTACAAATGGTAGAGCGTGGTAAAGGTTTGCAGTCTGAGCAGCTGTCAGGTCTTGATGTGTGTAATCAGCTGTTAAAGGACTGGGTGAAAATGGAGTTTTAAAATAGCATCTGTGTTAAAGGCTTGATCTCACTTTACTCACCCATGTTTGCTGTGCCATCTTACCTTGTTTTTTTCTTATTTCTCTCGTCCTGGCACTGTGTCTTTCTTCCTCTCTTTAATTTCTGCCTTTTTTCTTTGTCTTTTATGTGCTGCTACAGTCTCTCTCACAACATCCCTCGCACCAGCTCACTCATCTTCTCTCTCTCATGTCTTTCTCCTTTTTTCCTTCCCACAACAGCAGCCCTACCAAAACATTAGCTGCGTGTGTGTGATAGATAAAGAGAGGGAGAGAAATAAAGAGAGTCCCTCCACCCTCTTTCGTCTCAGAGGATTGAGAAACTTTCAGTGGCTGTCTCTCTCAGCGGTAATGGATAAAGCGTGTAGTGGAATAAAGAGGGAAGGGTCGGCTCAGGATAGCTCTCCCTCTTATCCTCTTTTCTCTCACTCCATCTGTTTCTCTCTCTTACAGCAACACAGCACAATCTACTCTCTTCATTCTCTCCCCCACCAGCACTTTCAAATCTGCAGTCGACAGTCTGATTTTTTTGGGTTTGCTTGCAGGCTCGTGATTCTGGATGTACTATAGTGCTACTCTGGCTGTAGCGTGTGTGATGTAGAAGTTATTTGATGGTCTGTGACTGCCATGTACTTTCCATGTAGACAGCAAATTGTTTTGCAGTATCCCTCATCTGTGGACTGTGAGTGTATTCTGTCAGAGGTTGAAATAGCTTACTGCTACCACTAGAGTGCACTATGTTCAAAGTCTGTGCATTTAGCAAAGCTGATACACTGTAGTACAACTGAGCACTGACAGGGATATGCACATACGGTAGTGTACTTGTGATGTGGAGCTGTCTCATGCATTAACATAGGTCCTCACAAGTCAACCTTTGGCGTTAAATGGAGCTACAGCATTCATGATATTTTAGACAATAGTGTGCTTAATTTATCATTCATGAGAAAGTTTTGTAACATGCATTAGGATCTGTCTCATTTCTGAAGTGGAGCAGAGTTCAGTTTTCTTCCTAACTACAGAGCTTAGTATGAAATATGAAAGGCTTTTCATTTATTTCTATGATTATTATTTCTCTGTGTGTTACATAATACTGTATGTGGATGGATATTTATAGTACAGTCATGATTTCTTTTGTTTGGTGCTGTGATCTTTGAGTTTGATTTTGTGTTTCTCTTTATCTTTGAACCCTTTCACCTCTGAATTGAAGCAAATCCTGCACTCACGTTCCTTATGGATCTTATGGAAAAGTGGATTGGAGGCTGTATGATATTGCTCATGATTTTGGAGTACTGGGTTCAGCAATCACACAACACTGCAACATACTCCACATAACTCTCTTAAGTATCCACATACTTTTCCATACTATGCACTATGGTGTGTAACTCACTTGAGAAACACAGGAACAACGTGCTGGCCTGTGACTGATTGACTTGTCTGAACATTGTGTCCTTTTTATGTCAGACTATTGATTGAAGCTGGTAGATGGTGACAGACAGAAAGAAGAGTGATTTAGAAAGTGAAAGACACAAAGAATAGAGAGAAATGAAATAAGACTTGGGGAATTTGGACAGAGTTAAAAGAAAGAAACTCTCTTCTCTCGCCATCCATCTCTCTTTCTGTCTCCTTTCTCTTTCTGTATTCATCTATCTGAGGAATTTCCTAGTCTTGTTCTGAATGTTCTCCCACTGACTCTCCTTCAGCTTGATTCAATATGAATGAGTTCCCCCAGTCTCTTAAGCGGGGCGGGACGAGGTGGGGTTTGCTCCACAATGAAGTCATGAGGCTATATCTGGAACACTCAGCAAGTCTGACGATGTGCTCGTCTGTGTTTGCGCATTCACATGTTTGCACGTATGTGTGTGTGTGTGTGTGGAAATGGGTTTGAATTGATGATGAATCTATATCTGGAGCACTCTGTTGTATCTGTGTGACGGCGAATGAGTGAGTTCGCATGCGATTTCCACCACTTCCATCCTCTCTTTCTGTCTGTAATGCTCCTGCGCTATTTCTGCTCTTTCTCTCCAGCGCTCTTTCTGCTTCCCTATTGTGCCATTGGCTCTTCTTCTTTTTGCTGCTCTTTGCTGCTCTTTGTCCTGCCGTTGCACTTTAGCGGGGTGTAAACCTTACCCTTGTTTTCAGCTTCAGTGAGACTAGAGAGGAGGAGATAAAGTAGCAGGAACTGAGGAAGAGGAGAAGATACTCGAGACAAGGGAGAGTTCAGGAAAAAGGGTGACGGTGTTTTTCGAGAGATAGTGGTGTACAAACAGAGCAATGGAGAGCCAGTGAGGGAGGAAGAGGGGGACACTTCCCTGCTCGCACTCAGCAGGACACAGCAGGACCTTGGCCGAGACTCCTCAAACTGGCCAAGCAAAGCAGAGAAAGCACACTGTAGAGGAAGAAAGGGAGAGAGAAGGCGCAGCCGAAGGAAGAGGAGGAGGAGGAGAGGGAGAAGCAGGGGGAGGGGAAGGATAGAGGGAGAAGAGAAGGGAAAAGGAGCCCCGGAGGATTACAAAAAGAAGAGGAAAAAGAGAGGCAGACAGGAAGAGGTTTACCCCTGGGTGCCGCGGCGAAGGGGCTGTGGCAATGTCACTGTGGTGGAGGAGCTAACAAGGCTTTGTCGGTAACGGGGTGAGGATGTCTGCCTATGTGAGTACCCCTATCTCATATTCATTCACTCCTCTAGCTCTCCTCATCCATCCATCCATCTATCCATTCCTCTCCCTACAGTCATCCTCTGTCTCTCTTTCTGTACTAGCATCAGCCCTTTCTCGCTTTCCTGTTGATTGCTAATTGCTCTTTTTGTGTAGAGGACACAACAGCAGTCCTACTTTCATTCATTGTTTTGCACTCATTTACTTCTCAACCTCCTGCTGTGTGCTGACTTCAAACTGTGCACTTGGTCTCTCTCCTTCTCTGCCTCTCTTTCTCTTTCTCTCTGGCCAGCCATCAGGTGTAGGGGCGCAGGTTGTCAGCAGCAGGTTTGCAGCCAGTTTCACTGAGACATGAGCAAGATGTTCAGCGAGCAAGATAAGAAAGAAAAAAGCTTAAGAGTGAATGAAAAAAGGGAGAGATGAAGTAAGCAAGGGGAGGATTGAGGAAGACAAGATTAAAGAGTCTGGATGTGCTGCAGGGATTTTTCAAAGTGTGTGTCACGGCTTTTTGGAGCTGTTGGATACTGCGCTTGGTTTATTTGTATGTGTGTGTGCGCGTGTGTGTGTGTGTGTGTGTGTGTGAATTCTGCAGAGCCAAACTATTACTATTTTTGACATATACATCTCTCACTGCCTCCTGAATTTGTTTAAGTGAGGGACACATGCCTGGGTGAAGTTGTGCTTGTGTGTACATGATGAATGCCTTCTCGTGTACACCTGTTTGTGTATGTTTCCCTCTCTCTCTTCTTCAGTATCTTCTTTACAAAGAAGAGAAGGAGGAGAGAAGAGGATGAGAGATGGACTGGGAAACAATAACAAAAGGACAAAAAGCCTAAGTAAAATGATGTAAGACAGCAGGGAGCAGTGCCTGCTTGTTTTCTTGTCTCTGGCAGTAGGACTGATACTTCATTGTTGAGAAACAGAGGATGTGCACCACTGTTATGTACGCCTTTAATTGTGTCTTTTTATAACACTGATGTCTGTGTGCATTTCCTGCTATAAAAGTGAACTATGGTTACTTTTCTTCACTAATGGTTCATTAGCAGATGTGGTAGAACACACAAACAAATGCACAAGTAACACACTCCAACAAACACACACGCATACCACAATTCATTCATATTCATTAATGGGCAGCAGTGGGGCTCTGCTTGCTTATTCCCTGCAGCTCTCACTTATTTCCCCCCATTGCTGACCTTCTGTGGACAGCTGTGGCATGTCAAGAAGGAGGGAGATAAGAGAAGAGAAAGAAAAGTAGAGAACATGCAAGTCTCCAGTATCATAAATATTTTAATGCTCACACTCTAGTGATCACCTCTGTCGATGTCGATGAAGTGAGCTTATATGTGCATTTCTGGGTTGTGGCAGTCTCTCTTGAAGCTGTTCCAATCATGGTGTCCCAGTTGAACTGCAGCTAATTTGCTGATGCCAAGCCCCTGTAGCCTTAGTTAACATGCAGGGTCCCTCTAATAGCCCACAGGGACACAGCTCGAACACCTAGACCCACTCGATAGACTCCAAAGTGATTGATGGCCTTTCCTCCTCACTCCTGCTCCGATTTGAGACCTATTACGACCTTTCTCTTTCCCTACAAGTCATCACACCTCCACGTCAGCTACTTCCATCTACCCACAATTCATCACTCCCACTTGTCCACACACATGCACGCATGTCTTGTCAAAATATGTCCACCCAGCTTCCCAGCATCCCTCGTCCTCTAAAGGGTCATTATGGTAGGAGCTGTGTCGTACGCTCACTCTCTATCCCAGAGTCACACTCAGAAATAAGCACAAAGACACTGAGTTAAACATGAACCTTTTAAAAACATGCTTCCTTCTCTTTATTTCTCCCTCTCTCACACATTAGCATTGTTAGGCACACCTGCTGTAATCCCTGTCTTCCTGACGAATTACCCCTCCTGTTCCTCCTATAGATCCCCTGCCTTACCCCAACCAGCCAATAAATCTCCTCCCGATAAAACCCTCACTGGTCCTGGCCATTGCAGGCAGTGATGTGAGGTGACGCTGATGTTCGCTGATCATACGGAGCTGAACACAGCAGGATGCTGGCACAGTCAGTGTTTGCCTGCAGCTCATCCATCTATTCGAACTACAGACAGCAGAAGTGGCTCCAGAATGTTTCAGCTGAATATATTTGAATACTCGACATATTTGGAAGCATTTGATTATGTTTTCAATGGTTCGTGGTTGATGTGAGTAGCAGAATAAATATATTAGATCGTAAATTAATGTCTCCTAATTTAATTCAGCTATAATATAACATTTTATTCAAGTAATTTATTTTGACAGAGCGTTTTAAAAACACACCTACTGAGTTTGCTGTTTCAGTGTACAAGCCAATTTGTAAAAAGATGTAAGTACAATGGTTTATTAGTGAATTAATTTAAAGTCTCAATAGAGCACAGAGTCACATTACTTGAGAAGGGTTGGCTAAAAACACCAACCACTCTAATTCAAGTGAGATAAATGTGCTGACTCGAAGCTTTAGTGGAAACATGCCTCTCTAACTTATTGGTTTAAAAGCAATTTATCAGCCCTGTGATAGACTGACAACCTGTCCAGAGTGTAACCTGCCTCTCATACAACGTCAGCTGAGGTTGGCTCCAGGCCCAGCTCCTCCCACCCCGTGACCTTCTAAAGAATAAGATATATAGATACTGGATGTATTTTAGCGATTAACCAGCACAAGAAACTAATCATATTTAGTTTGTGCCATTAACGCATTTATCAGAGTTAGTCTGAAATCGGGAACAGTGATGCAGTAGGTAGTACAGGCAGCAATTGCTGACTGTCTAAGAACCCCAGGATTGGTGGTTCACATCCCGGTCCCTCCCTAGTGGCGGTCCCAAGCCTGGGTAAATAGGGAGGGTTGCTTTAAGAAGGGCATCCAGCATAAAATCCTTGCCAAATCAAATATATGAAGGCTGATGATCTGCTGTGGCGACCCCGAAAGGGAGCAGCCGAAAGAAACTTCTGACATTACAAATAGATTTGTGAGAAATAAACATAACACATTTAATTTTAAATATTTATATTCAGTTTCAAATGCTCAATGTATGTATTTGCCTGATAACTGGACAAACTCTGTTGCCAGTGAATCCAGTCAGGTCAAAGTCAAAGTTAACTTTATTGTCAATTCTTCTATAACAGGACAAAATACAGTTGACCCTGGTGTAGACATACACAAATACCTAAATAAACAAAACATAGTAAATAAACAGTATATATACAAAACACAGTATGTTTATGTGTGATATGATTTAAAGTTTCAGAACAGCAACTAAGATATTGTGTAGTTTCACAAATAACAGTATTTCATTTTACAGCTCTAGTGCAACGAAACAACATCTTAACGACATTTAACTTTTAAAAAGGTCAGTTTTATTACCAAAATTAATTTTCTTACTGGTATTTTAGCATGCAGGTTTGGTTTAGAGATAACCATCTCTGAGATTTCTACATCACTGAATATTGTTTTGTATTGTAACAGAATATGTTAGTTAAATGTTAAGGTACATTAAATGGTATCTTAAAGGACATAAGGTAAGCAACTGATATTTATGTCTTAGAAAGCTTGTGTTGTCCAACCAACAGTCTAAATCATCAAAATTATCTATTCACAATCACAAAGATAAAGAAATGGAATGAGAAAAATGTTTGGTATTTTTGCTTTTCTGTCAGTTGATTTATTGATTAATTAACTAATCTTAATTTCTGTCATAGTTAAAAATACTTTTTTTGTAATTTGGCGAAGTAACTTTACAAAACTTAATATATGCACTATAGTAGTCTCTGATATACTCTCTCTGAATATATCAGAGAGAGAGAGACTGTAAATTACTGTGCTGTGTGTGCACACAGCAGTGTGTATTACTGTGCTGTGTGTGCACAAAACACAATGATATATGGCACATGTAGCTAATTAGGTTATGTGCATATAGTATGATCCAAACTGTGAGAAGAGCCTGAAATAGCTCTACAACCTGATACCATATCCCTAAGCTCTCACACACACTTGTAATCACTCTCTCTCTCTCTCACACACATACATAAATGTGCACACACACTAGTATAGTATACTTCTTACTGACGTGACATCTCACTGAATATCAGTGGTTGTGAACAATAACACACACACAGACTCCCACACACACACACACACACTCCATAGCAGTGTGTGATGTATAAATGATCAAGAGCAGAGAGAACAGCAGGACGTCATCCTTCTCCCTTTCTCACCCATCCAGAGTTACTTTTTCTCCCCCTCATCCTTCGTTTCCCACACACACTCTCTCTGTCTTTCCATCTCACCCACCCACCTATCACTGCACTCAAATATTTAATGAAATATGATGAGTGTTGACACATACTGTGTGTACCTCCTTGGCTTGTCGCCCCTCCCTCTCTCATTTGCCTCTCTGCCACAGTGAATTCTTGGAATTGGGTCACAGAACTGCACGTAGATAAACTGAGGTTCTGTGTGTTTCCCCGCTTTTTTAGTAAAACATCATTTTCACCATCAGCTTTGTAAATCTGTATGTTTTCTTAGAAATGATGCAGCGGTATTAAGGATGAAACTAACTGAGCCATTGCTGCTGTAAACAACATCAACTGTCTTCTCAAATCACACAGACAGAACTGTGTGCTGTGGTTGTGGTGTTTAATACACCATAGACAACAGTTTTATTTTTATTTTTGACTTGATTTCGCCCTAGTTCTTTGTTGCCTTGGGCAATATCATGGATGTGTGTGTTTTTGTCTATCTGCCTGTGAGTTTGTGTGCGTGCGTAGAGAGCAGGGAGTATGTGCTATGTGGTACCAGTGATGCAGAGAGGGCATCCTCCTTCATTGCTGCACCCTCTGGCCCCTGGTGCTCATTTTGCTGCTCATCTTTGTGCTGTAAACAAGTTTACGGTGTAGAGAGGTAATTATGCACAGACATTCTACATTAGGTCTAATGGCTGTGGGCCATGACTAATTCACCAGGTCGCTGAGGGGTTTACCCCGTTCTGTTGTCACACAGGCTTTAAGTACTCAAGTTCCACTGTGGATGCAAGAGGTTTTACTGGTGTTGCTTTAGTTAAGTACAAATTAGCTCCACCTTATTGTCAGTGTGCCACTTCAATATTTTGAAGGAATAGTTCAACATTTTGGCAAATAATCTTATTTTGTTTCTTCCTGAGAGTCAGATGATAAGACTGAGCTGGTTCCATTTAAAGTTTAAAAAATGTGCCCACCAACAGGTCTAAAGTTCATTAATTAACCATGGATCTTGTGTCTTTACACAAAACACAGGCAGACATCTAAAAACAACAAATTGTGTTACATGGAGTCATAGTTGTAACTTTTTCTAGTAACTTGTGTGATTACTTACATTTTGTTTTGGTCTGGACAAAACACATGAGATGTCACATTGTGATTTGTGATCTTTTCAGCCTGCAACTCAATGCATAGACATCAGATGGGTATTGATTCTCTCAACTAACTCTCAGCAAGTGAATACATGCATTTTCCAAAATGAAAACACAACAAAGTTTATTAAAAATTAGGGACCTACCAATACCAAAACAGGCCAATATTTTCTGATGATTTAAAGTGCCCCATGTTTAAAGTAATTTAGAGGAGGAGGAGTTTATCTTTTGGGATGGAGAAAAATACCAAAATTACAATATGAAGAAACAGGTGAAACATGTTAAGTAATTAAACTACACAGATGTAATATTACGACAGATTCCTGCCAAGTTTATTTTTTAGCTGTAAAATTTCGGCACAGTGCATATCCTACGCTTTTAATCAAAGCACAGATATTTAACTGGCTTTTTATTGGCTTTTTGTGAATGGCATTAAACTTCCCTCTGCCATCCCTGTATGAACATATCTCTCCAGTTTTAGGTGATCATCCCCTCTAGTTCTCTGGTTGCTCAAACTATGGAGATCTGGGTCTCCTTAAGATGACATTGCCTGAAGTGAAATACTCCAGATGATGTCATTCAGAGGGGTGTTTCAGATATAAGCACAGAGGACAGCATTCAAACTAGTACACTAGGAAGCAAGTTGAAAATATATGAATATTAATTATTATCAATTATAATTGCACTGATGTCAAAATTGCTGTACTCGTCAAGTCATAATTAACTAACTGGATCAAAGCAGCATCCAGTTGCATGTACAGTACAGATACAGCTGTGAAAAACAGTAGACACTAACATAGCATTAATAATGCAGTAAAACTAAGACATTTTCTGTTAGTAGCTCTTTGGAGTACTATTAATGGCTCTCTGAGTTTTATTCGACTTTTTATTACCATATTCTATGTTTCCATTGCAATAAACTATAATTAACTTCAGTCATGAGCAACATTTGCTGTTTTCTGAAAACACCATTTTCAGCTCACATGGGTCCAGTTTTAAAAAACTGTTTCTTTGCAGCAGGGTATTACAGAATGTATTGGACAGATAGAAATGTAGACTGTTTTTCCAACAGAATGCATGGAGCTCCATCAACGCGACTTGAATTATATAAAAATTAGTGTGAGCTGTGGCAGAGCAAATGTTTTCTCACTTACTGCTTACAAAAGGCACTTCAGAGTGGATGTTTCTTTTACCATTAGCATCAGTACTTCATATATTTACTATAATACTACTACTACTACTACTACTATAATAATAATTATTATTATTATAATATATACAGATTAACTTGAGATGATTTTTGCTGCACTCATTTTTAAGTTTTTACACTGTGAAACAAAGACTCACACAACTGCTGCAAAAAACTGAATAACAGGAGGAAAACAGCTGCTAAATATAAATATACCTTCTAGCTGTTTTGTTATTCTCTTTATAGTGTGGTTGAAAGAACTTTCCTACAAATCACCATACAACTGTTATTTCTACTCTAGCCTCACCTGTGACAGTTCTGCATTGAACCTCACCTCACAAACTGGATCAGATCCACATCCACATTGAACTGATGCCAGAGTCGCATCATTGGCAGCTATCATAGGTTACCAGTTCAGTTTCAATCAATACGTTTATAAATAATATATAATGTATTTCCCTGCACGCACACTGTACACACATCTGGCCCTCACTGGCTCCCCATCTACTTTCCGCTGACAGGAGAGTCACAAGAATTTTCTCCTCACACATTTCTAATCAGCATTTGGCTGTGCAATTAGCATATGTAAGTGCATTAGCATAGCGGACAGCGCTACCCAGACACTCTGTAAAGCTGTTTGATAACTGAAGTCTGTGTGAAGTGTGTGCGATGCCACGGTGCTCTGTGTGCATGTGACAGATGGTTTGGAGAAGACATGAGTCTCTACTGAGTAATACTGGAAGCTACCGAGCAGAAGTACAGCAGAGGAGGCTGGGGACTAGTTACATTTGTTGTTTTTTCACTGCCTCTTAAAAAGCCTCTTTTAATGCAGCTTTTGCGGAAAACTTTATTTTATTGCACCATGTTAGCACCTGAAGATGCATAGTGATGTTATTTTCTGTAAACTACTTGACTTCTGTATAAAAATGGTTTATTATTGTCATTTAAACTCGTTATGGTATGTATAAGTTTAGCCTCTCCTGAAATATACAAAATAATACCTTGTTTTACATGTGTAACTTAGTTAATGAAACAATAAATCATGATTTGTATGTGAAAGATAGACAGAGAGCCTAATAAAAGCTGTGTAATGGTTAATGTTAATGGAAATACAACAGGGTTGCATGATTTTATCTTTAAATACTGGAGGAGATGTATATAACTGGACAACAAGGTTGAAATGAAAACAGCATATTTATATTATTACCTCTTAGTTGTGTTTTTGTATAGTAATGCATGGTAAATGTATCACATTACATGGAATCTAAAGATCCAAAAATACATCAAACCATCTTTTTCCTTCAGCTGTAATGTTACTACTACTACACACAGCACCTTTAGTACTACCGATGGTGGGTGACTGATGTCAGAGCTGCAGACACTGACAGTTCTGTGTGGCTTTCTCAAACCTAGTTCACCATACATCTGCAGCCGTGACCTCATTTAATCTGCGAGTTGTATGCACCCACTCCAGCTGAGCCTGCTTCACAGCCATCAGGATCAAAGAGAGATTGGTAGTAGTGAGTCAGTCATCCTTTATTCAGCTCTGGAAATATGTGGAGCACAGAGTGAGAGAAAAAAAACAGAAAACGTGAGTGGTGGGAGTCTAGCTTTAACTCATCTTTCTGCTTTGGTGTTTTCATACCTTTCATCTCTTCTCCACCTGTTCTCCACCAACCAGGCCCCACTGGGTCTCACTCCTCGTTTCCATTCCTCTCTTCTACACTCCCACCTTTTCATTCTGGCTCTCTGGCCTCCTGTCTTCATCATTCCCCTCTCAACATTTTATCTTTCTATCCTCTCTCCTGACTTTCCTGCCAAAAATTCTCCCTGCACCCTTGAGGTCTACGTGTCATTCTTCTTCAGCTGTTGATTGATTTGCTGCATGTTTTCTCCACAATATGTCATCCACTCTATTAACTGAGGTCAGAAATCCCTGCTCTTTAGTTCTAAAGTAATCCAACAAATTTCTCTCTCCATTTCTGCTCACTCTGTACATTAAACTACCAAATTTTAAAACTCTGTTTATGTGTGACAACATGCCAGCATCACATGTTTTAAGCTCTTTTCATGAAGGTCTATGTCTTCACTAAACATGAACTCATTAGAAAAATTACTACCTTTTTTCCCTCATTTAGTCAGCAAACTATAAATGGCTGCATTACAGCCAGCATGTTAACAGGTGTCATCAGAGAATTGAGGTCATGACCTTGTCCTTGGAAATGTTTCTGGAAATGTTACCATTTATAATACAGAGATTACACACAATTTATCACACACATTTCTTAAGCACAATCTAAAGCGATAAAAGAATATCCATCCATCCATGTGTGATTGACTTCAATGATATTTTAATATGAGCTTGTATGCTGTCAGAGTTGGGCAAGGTCATTGTGATGATGATGATGAATACTGTAGATTTTTAAAGAGATGGGAGTCATTTGAGTTTGAGTCAGTATTAAAGCATTTCTAACAGTTTCAGCCTGACACTCATGTGCAAATAGGTTGTAGAGAGCAAAGAATGGGGTGTAATGTTGAGGTAAATGGAGAGCAGCATTTTGGGCCTTACAAGATTTTGACACTGAAATCCAATTCCGCCAAAGTGACTGACAGTGAAAAGGGCATGAAGTCTGAATTAGAAATGGACCGGAAGAAGTATAAAAGGAACTAAATGGACTCAAAACTTGAATAAAATTCAAACACAGAGGAGAAGAAATGCATTTTAAACCAGCATGTGTAGGCACATTTACATCAAAGCTTTTGGGAAGTTTATATATTAATTGATTTAACAGACATATGTCTGTGTTAGTGTGTGTGCAGCTAGCGGCTGTTTGTAGACAAAGTCAAAGCATCAGTTCTGAAGCTGAGGTTTCCTCATTTTAAACAATCCACCAGCTGCTACCACACACACGCAC
>JAUBNQ010000002.1:10843862-10861408 GCA_032353495.1 Ctenopoma kingsleyae | reverse complement strand
GTGTGTTAGAGAGAGAGAGTATGTACCTAACAGGAAAAGGTGTGCTGTGTCTTAATTTAGATTAATACTAACCCACTGAAATTAAAAGCACACAGAGCTGAGCTCCAGCGCATGCACACACACACACACACATGATGGTAAGACAGTGATGGAGATGAAAGATCATTATGTCTGTTTCTGATTCAATATGTCATGTGTATTAATCTGTTCTTTCCTTTTCTAACCCAACCCCTTTCACTTTTCATCTTTTATCGTTTTCATTTTTCTCATCCTTCTGATTTTCCTATCTCTTTGTTCCCCATTCTACATTCTGTCTTTGATTCATTTACTCTGTCCTTAATATTTCTTTCACTACCCTCCTTTCTTCCTCCTCCCTTCCTTCCCTTTTTTTTTTTTTTTTCATTTTCCCCTCCCTCCTACTTCTGCTTCCTGGGACCCAGAGAAAGGTAACTGCTTTTTGTGGTGTGATTTGGTTGACCATTGTTTTCAGTAATTGTTGGGTGAAGACTTCCACACCCCCCTCACTCCTGTGCAATCACATCTGTCACTTCAGGCATCAAATCAGAGATTTTGCGTTGCCCAGAGTCACTGATGCTCTTTACAGGAGTGCAGCTACTGAAGGTCTACATCACTGGTGTTAAATCATCAAAGAGCCAGACTGGCCATAGGCTATTTCCTGTTAAGAGTTGCATGCTGTTTTATAGTGTTTTAATCCCCCAGAGAGGGTAGACAAGTCATAAAAGAATAATTTGTAATATGCGTGGCAAGGCCACTCATGCTGCTTTGGTGACACACTGTTCAAATGTCCGTGAACGAATTGCACTGGAAGTATACACACACATCACACACACACACACACACACACACACATGTCCCATCATACTTTCCTTCCTGGCCACAGGCAGGGAGCATTATTGACCCAAAGTGTGTGAGCACACAATTAAGCAGAGGAGACAGGCTGGATAATGGACTCATAAACACAAAGAGCCCTCTGTGATAAATGCCAGCTGTGTTTGCCATATTTCTGTTTGTGTTTATGGTTTTTCTGAAGCATGCATTTGTGTGTGTGACTGTGCATGAAGCTGCATCTGGTGACACTGCCATCCAGTTGGCCTCTCTGCATGTCCCCACTCTCCCGTTTTCACTTTTTGCTGTGTTTACTCATTCATTTCTACCCTGGCTGGAAACACGTCCTCCTACCTTTTGTTCTGCAGCTTGAGTCACCTGTTAACTAGGAAGAGCTGCGTCTGTCTTTCATCTTGTGTGTGTGTGTGTGCGCATGTGTGTGTGTGGTATCTCCCACATGTGGCTGTGTTTCATCTCCCACCCACTGTCTTCATAAAGTTTCTCTCTCAGTGGAGCTTCCTCTCTCAGTCTCCCGCTCATCTTCCTCATTTTTATTTTCAGTGTGGCCCCACTGTGAAACTGTGAGGCACATGGTTTCCTGTGGCACTGGGACACACATCTGCCTCCCTGTATGGATACCTGTGTGTGTGTGTTTGTGTCAGCCAAAAGTGGCAATCGCCATTTTCAGTGAAAAAAAGAATAAGGACAGAGAACAACATCATTCAACATATATTGCATGTTCAAGGGGCTCTAAGTATTCTGTTCATCAAATACACTCTGATTGCTGAACAAGAAATAATGGCAACGAGAAAAGCTCCTAGCAGCCTGTAAATGACATAAATAATGAAACAACCTTTTCACACTAAATGAGTGAGCTAATTAGAGCAGAGCTCCAACAAGAAATGTCTAGAGAAGAGGTAAATATATCATGATGCAAAATAAAGTAATAATACTTCTGTTTTCATTTGTGTTTAACTTACGCATGAAATGTCTTGCAATGTTGTTTGCTGGCTTCTCCTCCACTGTTGAACAGCTGACATTGCAAATGGTTGAAAGGAGAGGATTGGAAAGTTTTTGTTTCAGAACAGAGTACATATCCAAGGACACTTTATTTTAATGCTTGCAATGACACATGCAGAATGGGAGAAACGATGAAAAAATGGGGAAGTGGGAACAAAATGTGGTTTGAAAGATTGGAAGGGATTTTAAATAGAATGTAATCAAGATATTTCCAGACACTGCTGTAAAGCCAAACTTGATTCTAACTAACTTAAGAAAAACTGCTGTAGAAGGTATAAACTATAAATTGGCAATCATATCCACATACTGTATTGGCCATAACCTAGGTGCCCTCTGGAAAGAGGCATTAGTCATTGGGCATTAGTAAAATGTTTGATCACAATATGCAATAATGTCCAAACATGGCTCTCCCAGGAGTAATACCAAAGAGGAAGGCTGTAATCTATCTGCTGCAAAACCTTTTAGTGGCCACCAGTTTATTGAACTTAAGTGGATAAAACCTGACTTCCCCACTTACAATACGAATGAACAAGTGTTACAAGATAGAATAAATAGCATTAAGGTAAAAAACACAAATTTACAAGAAGATGAAATCCAATGACATTATTTGTCCTGTTCTGCTTTCTCTTAATCCTAAAGAATCTCCAACTACAGTGTCCTCTCCTTTCTCCCTGAATGTCTTCTCGTGTTTTTGTTTTCATTTTTTTCTAGTAATATGCAAAGAAACATAATTTGCTGAAATGTAAATTTTAGGAACCGTGAAAATCATCCACCTGGTGAAACATAATTACTGAATCACCTCTATAATGACAGAATTTCTTACTTACTGCCCCTTTAACAAAGCACAATGTTTGATTCATCTATCATTTTAAACATGTTAGTTCCTTACCTGCATCAGAAATAAATACAGTATGTAATGTGAGTGTGTCTTCTGTCTGTGCTTTAGGGACTTTGCCTATGTGGCGAGAGACAAAAACACACGAGTGTTGAAATGCCACGTGTTCCGATGTGATACTCCTGCCGCAGCCATCGCCACAAGTCTTCACGAAATCTGCTCCAAGGTAGGTGTTATTACCATCACAGCCTCCACATAAATGAGCTTATCTGCTGCTCTGAAACAAGCTATCAAGCTTTAATCAGGGCGACCTTTCCCTGCTGCTGCAGTAACTCTGCAGAGCTACTTTTATAAGTTTAATGTTAGAACTTAGCTGATACTCCTACATGCATGTTATATAAAACACAGTTACAGTGATAAGATTTCAGGTGATCTCTACTAGAGATGAGCAGAAGGGCAGGTGACAGTAAGCAGGGGTGTGGGACATGGACTTTGAACTATATCATAATATTTTATAATATTTTGCAATAGACCTGGCCATCAACAAATACTATATTAATCTAAAACAATTTTTAAAAAATTGTTTTCCATTAAAGTGAAATACAAGATAACAAGCCTGATACAGAGGATGTCACACTAGTTAACATTGTACAGGTGTTTCCCATCTGTTTCACCTGAGGTTATCTGAGGTCAGTGTTAAAATCGAATATTTCCCACTTAAAGGTATAGTGCACAAGTCTGGCATAAGTTTAACATATGTATCATCACCTAAATGAATTAACAACTCCCTTCTTTTGCACAAACAGTTGCAAAGATGAGAATGAGTGCTCACAGAGGTAACAGAGCTATAGAGAGCTCATCCAAGATTACTCTCACTACACTCTCCAGCTTCTGTAGCTAATGTCACAACAATAGCATATTTTTTGAAAACAAGTTAACTAAATGTCTGTGGCAGACAAAGTATTTTTACTCACCTGTTCAGCAGGCACACAGCATTTTCCTCAGCAACTGTGTGCACTGAAATCAACTCTGATGTCAGAAACTACTTCTCTCCCTCACTCACTCACTCAGCAAGTGCGCTTTAGGTGTAATCACACGGTCCAACCCACATTCTTTTTCTGCATTTACAGTCCAGAGCCGGATACATGTATAGATGAGGTTTTCTGAGCACACACACTGGATGGACAACTAGAGAAATATGAGGGAAATTTTGCTGAATATGACAAAATTAGAATTAGAATCATGGGTTATAATCTTAAGTATAGATTAGAACGGTCTTTGTGGTTCTAATGGTAACGTCATTAAATAGTGTGTCATAAAAGAGTTCTAAATTCTAAATTCTCTGTCTTTATGAAATGCACTTCAACAGATTTATTATGTTAACTTTATCTCATTGGTCACCTGCGCTATCTGCAACACATTTAGGGCCAATGTACACTGCAATGTAATATATAGTACGTGAAAATGATATAACCTTAACATAAAGTATAATACACCTTAGTATTTAGAAATACTTAACTTATCACACACAAAGAGAAACCATTTTGTCCTTAGTCCTGCAATGACCTTGTAAAGGGTAAATCCACTTGGAAATACAGATCTCATCCCTAAGAGCCACATTGACCCATTTAGAAAGGAAAGTTTTTTTCTGTTAATTTCTTCTTATCTCCTACACTAAATTGAAGGAAGGGTGAGTATCTGTACATGTAAAGTATGTCTTATGTGTGTGTGCCGCCTCTTTTAATCACAGTGGGATTTTCTCTTTACTGCAGCAGACAAACTTAGTGACCTGAGTCTTGCAGCTGCGCAGTGCACGAAGCGGCCTTCCTTTGTGCGTGTGTGAGAATGTGTGTATGTGCATTCATCATCTTGCATGTTCCCCTGTGAGCAGAGTTGCAGACTCACCTTAGACTTTGATTAATGACGCCTACAATTAATCAAGTATCTGTAGCAGGATGAGAGTGCAGCCTCTCAGTGCAGGGGCCATGCGGACAATTCAGCACTCTTTCTCTACTTCACGAACATAGCCTTTTGGAAAAATGCAAATAAATATATATAGTGATTAGTGGTTTGAGGCTGAATGCCATAAATGGGACAGAGAAATAATAAAGTATTTGTAAAACAGACTAACATACTGTTGGGTTTGTTGACAACAGCAAAAATATAGGCTTTCGCCAGCCTCATCCTTTTTTTGTTATAATGTGTGCTTCAGCTGTAATTCTTGTGCAGAGAGTCATTTTAATGCTTGTTTGAGTCTAAGCTTATTTGACCATCTGTTATGTCCATTCTCAACCATACCTTTCCTTCTCTTTTCCCCATTCCCACTCTAATCACTTACCTTTCTCTTTCTTCCCCCTCCTTTTTATTGCTCATTCTGTCCACTTCTCCCTCTGGTGTATCCCTTCTCTCTTTACTTATCCTCTATCTTTCTTTAGATTATGGCTGAAAGGAAAAGTGCCAAGGCTGCAGCTGGCAGCTCCTCCCAGACAGGCTCCGATGTACCCCTACAAGGTACACACACACATGCAAATACACACTTCTCTTTTTCTTTGAGTCTTGTTCTTTTGTGGTTCCCTCACGAGAGAATTGGATTCATCAGCCTTGTGCTATCTCCCCTGCTGTGGTTTCTTGTCTCACATTACAGCAGTAATGTGAGACAAGAAACACTTCTCCATATCTGAAATCTTGCATATGCATTTTAAAAATGACCTTATCGCCTCAGGAGCAACCGTGAACATTTGTTAATAGAGAAGATAGCAGTGTTTGGTTCATTTCCACACAGATAACGCTGACTCCAGAACAACTCCTTGCTCCACATTCGCTGAGCTTTATCCTCAGCGTGCTAATTCTTTTCACCGTCTCCCATTTCACTAAGTCCCACTGCTTGTTCAACTCAGTCCCAAGTAATTACGGGAAGAAAGAGTAAACGAACCAGCACAATTCATCCTCAGCTGTAACTTAGGCTGTTGTGTGTGTCTGTGGGGCGTGCGGGAGAAGAGCCCCAGCATCAGAATATAAAAGAATGGTATCGGCTCTTCACTTAACGGAGGCAGTCGACCTCATTAAAATCCAATTAGTGTTTTTCTTTGAGGCGAGGCCTGGTGCTCCACAGCACCCATCCCAACCCCAGGATCAAAGAACGTATTAGAGAAACACCCCTTACATCTTATAGAGTTATAACTTGCTTGAACTCACAATATTTTCATTCAAAAGTTCTAGTTCGTATCCAGTGAGACGTGTTGTTCTTGATGTGGACAGACCAGGATAATTGCCATGCTGTCCTCATCAGCCTGTCTCAGCGCTACTTTAAATATGGAATTAAAGTGTGAAAACCCCTCACCATTAATTATTCATGTAACCACAATTTTCAGGACATATACTGAATGTGTGACTTTTTATACTCTGATGAGGTGAATGTAGGGAAAAGCTATTACTCCTGATTCAGTTCCCATATTTAGTCCACGTCTATCACATTGAGATGAACTGTAAATTTATGAAATTCAAATTAAAATGTGTATTGTGCAAATTGGGCTGAAACTCAAAATGTGCAAGATATAATATATGTGATGATTCTTTTTACATTTAAACCAGGGATGTTGCACCTTAAACTAATAGATGCTATTAGACGTTTTCATACAACAATTACCACACAAGTGTCATTAGTTTGTATAAATTATCTCATCCACTGAAATAGATTCACAACAGTAGTGAACATTTCATTTTGACAATATTCATGTTGCACTTGGTCTTCATCTTTGAAATCCATCTTGTCAAGTGGTAAACCAAATAGTTAATATTAATGTTAGCATATTAAGGGGAGTTCCTCATTGTTCCTTGTTGCTCCTGCACTGTACTGAATTTTTATTATTTTGTCTTTTAGCACAACAATCTATAAACCGTGTAGTTCAACATTGATCCAGTCTTACTCTTTTGCATTTCACCTTGTCAGATATCATCTGAAACTTGTAAAGCTAATTGCACGGTGTGCTAATTGCGAGGTCCTAGGGGTAAAAGATGTTAACTCCTGCACAGATTGAGATCCAAGTGATAGAAAATCTTTGATCATTCTCATTCATCCTTTCTGCCTACAGGCGACTGTGTAAACAGACATAGCTGCGTTTGAGCCTGATTAAATCTTGGGTGTTTGTGTGTGAATATATTTTCTCGTGCCCTAATCATGACAACAGAATCCTAAAATATTAAAATATTCACCAATGTTTGTTTATTTCTCAAATTTAAGCCAATTATCATGTGCGGACTTCTCATTTGGAATCTGGTGTTAGATGTTGTTTAGTAATAAAATTCCCTATGGGCGATCTGTGTTTGTGTGTGTTTTCTCTCTTCAGAGTTTCCCATGCCAAAGACTGAACTGGTGCAGAAATTTCATGTGCTGTATCTGGGTATGACTTCAGTGTCTCGACCAATAGGTAAATCTGAACTCATCATGAAACCCATACACACAACATAAGACATTCTGTGTCCTGTAGTAATTTTCTCCACGCATTGTCTCATTGTTCACACTTCTGTGCTTTGTCCTTAGGTATGGACATAATTAATGGAGCCATAGACAGCCTCGTGTCCTCCACAGGAAAGGATGATTGGACTCCTGTCATACTGAGTATTGCTGACACCACTGTTGCTGTCATCAAAGAAAAGGCAAAGGACTTTTTGTTGATATCCTGAGGACTAAAAAATAATTAAAAGTTGTGACTACACCTATAAGTGAGGGAAGATCTAATAAAACTAAATCTAAAACTCTTATTCTTTGATGGCTGTGCAGGAAGAAGAAGAGGACGTGTTGGTGGAGTGTCGTGTCCGTTTCTTGTCCTTCATGGGAGTGGGACGGGATGTGCACACATTTGCCTTCATTATGGATACTGGGAACCAGCATTTTCAATGTCATGTGTTCTGGTGTGACCCCAATGCAGGCTGTGTGTCTGAGGCTGTGCAAGCAGCATGTGTGGTAAGCTCATATTTTAGTTCTTTTCTAGTCATGGTTACTTGTGCTAAGCTGACTGACTGCTGTCAGTAGTTTCATATTGTCAGTTTCCTCGCCTATCATCTGTCAAGACAGAAAAAATGTGTATTTCCCAAAATGTCAGCCACAGACAGAAACAACACAACATATGTTTTGCCTTACTTTTTAATTATAATCCAAAATAAAATGATAAAACATTAAAAACTGTGTCACCTTCTTTTTCAGCTGCGATATCAGAAGTGTCTGGTGGCACGGCCGCCCTCACAACGTGCTGGTTCCTCCTCCTCACCCTCTTCAGACTCGGTGACTCGACGGGTGACCACCAGCGTGAAACGTGGTGTCCAGTCTCTCATAGACACTCTGAAACCCAAGAAACAGCCGTCAGAACTCCCCCAACAATGACCATCACAAATGACCACAGCACCCTCCCCAGCCAATGCTGGATGCCACTCACACTACCGCCACAACCACACCTAATCAATACCAGCCATGGTAACCAATGATGTATATATAAGTTAACAAAAACCACCGCAGAGGACAGAAAGAAGAGCAATCCTCGAGTATGTCTGATCATAAAAAAGAAGAACATTTACCTGTTTCATGAGGAGGGATGGAAAAGCTGCAGCATGTTTACTGGTGTCACTCGTTGAACTTGGACCTTTGAACGCTGCTGTTTTTAAGTGAAAATCACCTGCTGGTCATTACAGTATGTTTGATTTCTGGGCTAAGATGGATTATTTGATCAAGCATTCTACAGACAGGATATGGGATTACCAAGACTGGCGTATGGAGCCAGTTTTTGATTTACTCAGTTTTCCTTTGTGCTATGTCAACTTCTTTAGCCACCATGAACTGAATAAGTGCTCCTGGACTGGATTGCAAGGATGCTAACATACAGTTGCCTTCCAGAACAAAAAAGGAGTTGTCTTGCTGTCATGGGAGTCTAGTAGGGAGCACATGAAAGCAATCGTGACAATGACAGGACCTGTCAGCAGCCTCCAGCTGCCCACCAAACGGCATAAAAATGTTTTGATCCTTTCGACGTGTGACAAACTTGAAACAGGAAACAAAAACATCTCCTCTGAGGATGAATGAAGTGATTGTAATAATGACGTGTATGTAAATGATTGTATGTAGGAAAAGAGAAATTTAGGGCACAAATCCTGTAGATATGAGGGAGAGATGAGCTGTTACTGACAGACAGGGTTTTGATTTTGCATGTTTTTCGATGGGTTATGTATTATGTTGGTGAGTTAATAAGGGTATTGGTAAGAAGATTGGTGTAAACACAAGAAACAGATGGTCTTAGCACAAGTCATCTCCACTTCTTCATGACTGGATTTACACTGGCGCAAAAAATCTGACCTATTTCTAACTGGCAAAAATAAAATTATTCTCTTCCCTGTATACAGAACTACAATCAGTGATTGTCCATTTACAACTTTTACTTTATATTCCTTAATGAATGACCAATTCAGCAAAAGAAAGTTATTTTGAAGCTTTAAATTTGTCATGATTGTGATTTTGTTTGCGTACATTCAGACTAATCTGTTTAAGAGCTCAAGAATGTCCTATCGCCTACGTTGAAACTTTACAATTTTCTCAGGAATCTTAATATATTCATCCAAGATTTATGTGGTTGCAAGAAATTCCAGACCCAGGCTTTTATTTTGGCAGATGTGAATCTCTCATGGCTATCCCTGCTTAGACAGCATGGAAAAAATCAGTAAGGGTTAACTATATTTCATTTCCTCCATAGATCCAGCCAGTCAACTCCCACTCACAAAGTACACACACACACACAGCAGGAAAAAAGTCTGCTGTCACTGCTTTTAAAACCTTTACACTGCTCCTATGGCTCGGGGCCTCCACCTGCACTCCACATGAACTCTGATCAAAATGAAGAATACACACAAGGGAGATGTTGTAAATCATTTCATTTCTGTTCTTCACTCAGCTCTACACCATCTAAATGTAATCTGTTGTGACAATAAATGCATTACCAAAAGAAAAAGCAGCAGCTTCTTCAATTTGTCCTTTAATTTTTCCCGTCACTGGAATCCTTTGTAGTAGCTATTCATCATGTAGTGACATTGAAATGACACTGGTCCAGCCCTGTAAATATATGCAGTTTTATTAGATTCTGACTGTAGCAAGGTTGTTCTCTATGGTACACAAAGACTTTTTAATAATGACAAGTACAGTTTAAGTTGACTTCTACTTCCATGCTTTATGTACTTTGGCAGTTCAATAACACATAACATGTGGTGTTACTACAGTTTATTTAACTAAGCATTTGGCACAAAAGTTAATACTTTCATATTTGTGTTGGTTTGTGTGAGCTCAAAACAGCGGTCGGGATTTCACTGTAATGTCCTTCAAGAGGCCACTGCTGGATCGGGGTACAGTTTGAGATGGGGTCCTACACTTGCTGTAGCTGAAGCTGGGGCTAAATCCTGTCCGACTGTGCTGGGATGGAAAGAAGTCGGGGAAGTGAACAGGAGGCAGGACAAGCACCACGGGCTTCAACTCCTCCTGATGAGCTTTACGAGGACGGACAACAGGTGTAGCAAAAGGAAGGGTAGGATGCAAAGTGGTTGTGGTGACATGTGTGTTGTATACAGGGGTGATGGTTTTTGTGGGTGTGTTATTTTCTGGTTTGAAGGAGGAGGAGCTGGTGTTTCCTTGTCTGGAAAAGAAGGAGCTGGGCACGGTGTTCTTTAAGCCTTGCAAATGCAGTGCTGGTTTTCCTGAAGAACAAAAACGACAGAGAATGAGACAGACAGATTTAGTTATATATATCATTTATGTCATATTTATGTTTTTACTCTACATTGCACTATATTCCACCTTGGACCAATGTCATCCACCTATAAATTTTCTTTGTTCTTTTTCTGTATTAATGTTATTTTGTGTTTGTGTCTGGTGTGGACCTTTTCTGGTCGTGCTTCTTTTCTTTCCTTTGAAACTGAGCTGCTGTGACAAGGTAAAACAAATTCTCTCTGGGCTTAATAAAGTTTTTAGAATCTTGAAATTTTTCAATGTCACTTCAGTTTTCAAAGAAATATAGAGATAAAATGAGCAGATATTTTGGGGAAAAAAACTTTGCTTTTTCTTGCCAAGAGTTAGATAAGAAGATTGCTACTCTCATAGGACACATAGGCCTGAGTGCACCGGTACCCTGCATGGGGATCTTTCTTGTATGTCATGCCCTTTCTCTCTGCCCCCTTTTTTTTCCTGTCTGCCTCTCCTCTAATAAAGGTTAAAATGCCAAAAAATAATGTTAAAACTAGGACATACAATAGGACTAAAGAAAGTGATGACACCCACCTTGGGTTGACTGTCGCCTGTTAGTAAACTCCTGATGCCCACACAAAGTAGTACTGTTGCTGCCCTTGATCTCTTGGTTTTTAGGCTGAATACTGACAGCGAGGTGTGGCTGAGAGGTGTGAGAATGGGACGTCTTTGTCATCCTGATGCTATGTCTCTGGTGCTCTTTTCTGGTTGGCTGGTTGCAGCTGATCTTGTCCAGTATGCCTTTGGCATTCGCCCTGGCCAGCACTTCCTGTGGTGCCTCTTTGACCACGGGCTCAGGCTATTGAGAAGTCACAAAGCAATATTTAATTTTAATTATGTAAAACATGACCAAATAACTGTTAGAGAGAAGAAGATATTGGTCGAGAAGTGGAAGGAGAGGAGAGAAGGGAAGAGACACCTCGTCCTTGCTGCTGGCTGCCGGGTCACCTGCTGTCTCAGCAGCAGCCCACACTGCAGCCTACTGCTCTCCTCAACACCTGAATTATTCACAAGCACAGTGTACACAACGGGGACATGTGTCCTGTGTGGGTTTATGTGTGCATTTTGTTTTCAAGTGCTTTCTTGAACTTTAATGCAAATGTGTATGTGTGTTCGTAGAAGCTGTGCGTAATTCTACACAGGTTAAGGTTGCACACTTCAAGCGATGTGCATTTTTGCACATGTGCATGTATCTATGAGTGTTGGCACACAGGTAAACATGTTTTAGAATCACCACTGTAATGCAGTCTTTGATGGACGCAGTGAACTTCACTGATGGTAACTCACACAGACAGGGGGGCACTGAATTATTCAGCATACACTCTCCCTTGCCTCCCCCCCCCCCTCCTTTAAATCTCACTTTTTCTCCATATGCACTAACCAAGCCATACTCTGTAAATTTCTCATTTCCTTCTACACCCAGCCAAACGTAGCTGCCACAACATACCCTGAAGCTGAGCTCATTCAGTTTGAATATTCATCATTTCAGAATTATTGCATCCAATATATATCTTCACAACTACCTCCAAATGTATGTACTCACGCTAAACAATGAATACAATGAAGTTAAAGTGAAAAGTATAGGGTACTGATTCTCCTATTAATATTGTTGAAACGCGTCCTTCAGGAGTTGGGGTCCTTTAGAGGAACGTCCACTGTGCTCTGCTTCATCTGGATATTAGGCCACAAACACATCACTAGATTGTCTTTATTGTCTCCAGATGTTCCAGTATGTAAAGCTCATAAAGAACTTTACTAGGTGCAGCTTTAACAGTCAGTGTTAGCCAGATAGCATCCAAACACTTATGTAATTGCTATTTTTATGGGTCTTTTCAAAGTGCCACAATAACTTTTGATTAGCTGAGTTTATTGGAGATAGAGGGGAAAAAAATCCTGTTTGAAGCACCATTACAGCGGTTTGATTATCTTTTCATTCGTATCTGTGGAGATATAAAACATGATTAATGGTCACAGAGAAACAGACACTACAGTGCGAGAGAGCTCTGTCACATCCACTGGGGGTAAAATAGTTTAATAACCTTGCACTGGCATCATAAGCGTAAGAGCAGATTTCATAATATGAAGGAGAATGTTGTATACATGGCTATGTTGTGGATTATGAGGACGTGGGGAAACCCGGTCACACAGACTTGATGAAACTTGCCAGTGCACCTAGATATACTGCAGCATACCGTACCTATGGCCAGTTAGGTTGTGTTTCTCCTCTGTAAGAGTCAACTACCTACGAAAATAATATAGAAAGAGTAGAAGAGAGAGAAAGACAGACTGAGGAGGATCAAAGTGGTTTGGAGACAGATGAAATAGAGGACTGAAAGACAGACTTTATGAAGCAATGGAAGCCTGTGACTAGACCCCACAATATAATCAGAGACAAGAGTGCATCCCAATTACCAAGAAAGCTCCAATCTATCAGAAAGCTCCTTGAAGACATGACACAAACTGAAATTCCTTCAAAGACACTGCTACAGTTTCGAATTTTTAGGTATAAAAATTAGAAACAAATTCAAAGACGTATCCACATTTGAAATTTGGAACCGATGTGTTTTCTCCCTGCCCTCCTAATTGTTGTCTCCTATGGGCTAGGAAATCCATGCTCTAACCATATGTTCTGAGGCTGACTTCAACATCTCTCACTCCTCTCAAATCACTCTGACATACCCAATTTCTATTTCTAATGCTGTGCCAGGCAATTTTTCTCCTCCTCTATCCTCTGATTTTTTTTCCCCCCATTTTAGCATTCAGTCACACTCATCTCATCACCTTCTCCCACATCTCACACTTTCTTTCCTGTTGCTGATTAGATTTAAGGCAGGGCGCCTGTGTCTGTGACCCAACATTCTCATTTATTTTTGCAGTCCTCTACTTTTGTTTCAAGTGTTTGCCCAAGTACCTGTCACAGATTGTGATACTCGTTTCCACCCTTTCCCGTACTGCCCAAACACATTGTTAACAAAGGTATAAAGAAAGGGTTCTGTTCCTACACTTAGAGAAGACAAACACACATCAGTTGTCCAGTGGACGATTGCTTTTGACAGACATGAGGAAGCACAGCACATTTGTTTCATCATAATCCCCATGCCCCCTGTCTGTGTGTATCAATGAAATACATAAATAATGATTAATAAATTGTCAGGCACACAACACGCAACAGCCAGCCAAATAACATACCAAATCCAAATACTCTGGTATTATGCTGGTAAAGCCCATGGTCATGCTGGAACTTTTCTCTCACTGGAGACCAGACTGCTTGCCAAGACCACAAGATGCTAAATGAGCTAAATTTATCCCTGATTGTCTATTTAGCTTCACTGCCTGAAATCATCAGCAGCAGTGAACTAGTATTTTAAATTTTTAAGGATTTTAGCTGCAACACTAAGGCAAGAAAGTGAATGTTAGAAAAATGCCATACTGGCTTCAACATTTAGTTGCTACTCAGTGTTTTATGTACATCTTATGCACACATGTGCTTCAGCTGAAGTGTATTCCTACATCACACACATCCTGCTTTGTGGTCATTAAGTAACATTATAATTATAATATTATAAGTATTATCATACTTAGTAAAATACCATAGACATCCTGTGGCAGGCAAGTCTGTTGAAATAAATGATTTAATGATGCTCACCTCTCTGGTGAGAACAGCCAGGAAGCAGCCATTGCTGTTCTCTGATGGCTCCAGTATGAAGTAGCGGTTTGTTTCCTTAGTGTCCTCTGCATGGTTAGGAGAGTTGAACAGGTTTGAACTTGGCCTGGATTTAAAAACACATATACACAAACAGAAACATACAGTTTACAAAAACACACATAGGGGCAGCTGTTAAAACAAGAAAAACCAAAAACACATATTAATGAAGTAATACAATGCTTTATGGTAAGTTTCATATTGACCAGTCTTTACATGATTTTGTTTAATTCATCAATTAATTGTTTACTAACTGTAATTAGAATAACAGAATTCTATTGTAACCATAAAATGCAATACATGTTCCAAGATCAAAGAAAGACTGTGCTTGATAACTACCTTAAACAGTTACTCACATATCAATCGATTTCATTGTTACAGCTCTAAAATACACACACGCACAAACTGTCAAGGTAAAGCCATCGTGAGCCATTCCAATAATATTACTTATGTTTTATTTATGTTAGCCTGAGGCTTGCCAGCACACTAGGCCAGGTTACTGCAGCGAAGAGTCATTCTTGCTACATTTAAGTCCACAGTAATGGTTGACTTCAAGAAGTCTTAAGTTCTTCAAACTACACATACACAACCAAAAAACAAACCATTGAAAAAATATGTGTATGGGAAGAAAAGCTGTATGAAAACATTCTTCTCTGACCTTTTCACTGCATTTAGAGACATAAAACAGAACCTTTGATTATATTTTCACTGAATCTCCTTCAGTTACTGTCTGAAGTGTGCTGAGACTTTGACAGAAGCCTGTCTGAAGGGAGATAAACACCTCGGCAAGCTGACAGACAGCAAGACAAACACACGGAGAAAGACAATGACGGAGACAGACGCAGATTGTGCACAAAAGGTAGTGAGCTATTGAGGCTGATGCTGACCTGAACTGTGCTTGTTTTGGCTCCCCCTCCTGCTCGGTGCGGGCCTTGGCTTGTTCGAGGGCCCTGCTTACCACCTCCTCATTCTCCTCTGAATATGACGAGCAAGTAGAGTATACCAGTGCCAACACCTTGGAAACTAGAAAAACAAAATATGTTAACTGTTTTAACATACTATGCGTAAATTCTAAATGTACTTTCTATTTACAAAATACAATTAAGTTAGTAAGTGAAAATACTAAAAGTGATTTTCCCTAACGTTTGTAATGTAAATAAAGGTTAATACTAACTGACAAATCACAAATTTTAGTTTTTTAAAAGGTTTTTTTTTTTTTAAAGCCACAGCCTTTCTGGAATTGTAAATAAATCTGAAAACTTCTAACAAGAAACCAAGACAAATAAAATAAAGCTGCTTTTTTCAATGATACATCTTTCAACTGCAACAAATTTTACACTGAATTATATCAAGACAGAAAAGCACATACATTATTTTGTTACAAAGTTTCTTCCTATCATTTTCTAATTAAATCTGATCATTCAAACTGAGCCATTCTCCTCATCAAACACTCCCTTTGAAGAAATTGTGTCTTGAATATTCATTTCTTCACAATGTTTATGTATGTACATTGCTCATTTTATTCAACTGCTGCTGGCTTGCAGATTTGTGAGGCTGACGGCCATTTGATTTCCTTCATTTGAGCTTTGATTTCTTTCTTGCTCACTAATTATAGCCAGACAGAAACAATTAACACCAGGCTGAAAACAAATAAAACCTGCTCAGATGTGGCAAATCAGCTCAAAACAAATGTGAAACATTGCTTCTAAAAAGTTAAGATGTGAGAAGACAAGGGGACTGATAGAAACATCCATTCATTCAGGTGTCCTACACAACAACACCCTCACATCACATGTGGGACATCGAGGTGTACTGTATATGTATGTCTTTAAATTGAGACCATCAACTCAACTGAGTCAAAGCACTCACTACACACCCACCATTAATTAAAGTATCTACACCGATCGATGTCATTGTCATTAGAGCTGCTGGTTTTCATTGCTGCTAACAGAAGACTCTACCTACTGGATGAGCATGAACCAGACCAACACAGAAAGAAGAGCAGTAACCAATACAACACCAGCTAAGGCTAATAAGTGTAGCTCAAAGACATGGATTAACATGCCATTAAATGGAATAAAATACAATATATAGAATACAACTAGGCAGAAAGGTATTGATTGCAGGATAAAAGTGTAACATATATATACAGTATAACAGACCAGAATAATTATAGATTTATGTATCACATGACTAGACAAGTAGGTCCTTCTGCCAGTTTCAGTTATACAGACTATGCAATACAAAGCAGAATTACTAATAAGTTGCTGCAAAGTAACATTAGCATTCCTAATTAAGACTCACACGATCTCCAAGGGACACCACAGACTTCAGGCTAATGGCATATGAGATTAGATAATTAGGACGTATGAGCTTCTTGTGTCAGACAGGTGAGAGAGGCTTGAAACTGAGAATACATGAGTGTGTGTGTGTGCATGTCTACATGAGAGTTGGGGCTTGTAAACTCACACTTCAAGGCATGATCAATATCCTTGGTCTGCTGAGCCACCAGAGCTTCCAGTTTTCTCTGGGCTACAGAGCCCTTAGATAAGTCCTGTAGCAGGTCTGTGTCTGAGAGACGACAGTAGCATTACAGAAGAGCAGAATCCCCAGTTTTTTTTAACTGCATGGAGTGTGCTGTGTGTAAGTCTGGATTTTCTTTAAGCAAGTCTAATTTAAATCAGATCCAGATAGGCTTAATTTGACAGGTCTGTTAGGTATTGAGCCTGTGGATGCATAATCACACAGGTCAATTAAATAAGCAATAAAATAGAAACTGACATTGTTACATATAGTAATGCTTTTCATCTTCAGTTAAAACACTTCAGTCTTTGTGGTTAAAGTACTGATTACTAAAAGATTTGACTGCATCAAACCTTAAGCCTAGTTTATAAGAACTTCATTTTAAAATCCTGCTACATCTTGCTTTGAACTTATAATACTGTTGCTCATAAACATTAACTCTGTATTTTTACAACAGATTTTAGCATTGCATTCACAGAACATGGGTTTGTGTACTCTTTTTTTGCAGTATCAGTGTTTCACAGCATTGTAAAATTTGTAGACTAAATAAAAATATGAATTGTTCTTCTATTTCTGTATGAACACAACAGCATGTTACATGCACTAGGTTACAGTGTGTACTTTTGAAGCTCACACCTTCTGATCCTGCTGTATACATAGATCACTATGTACAGTACGTACCTGCGCTCTCTTGCAGTATGAATTCAACTGGATTGCTGACTGCAGACAAAGAACACTTGGGAGTCAACAGGATAACGCGCACCTTCTGAAGTCGTTTGTCACCACCACTCAAAGACTGGAAGACCTCAGTTACCAGCTTCACATCTGAGTAACATAAACAGTGT